>CAAKMY010061030.1:1093-21710 GCA_901111285.1 Corrigiola litoralis
GTTATTACAATGGTAATTGCATTACACCCAACCAAACAAGCCCTAAATGTGCTAACTCTGAACCTATACTGCCAAGGAATTGTGACTTTGCAAATATATTCACCATGAAGTCTTCAACACATATGTAACTGGACTCTCATATATAGCACAATTTTTTGAAGTTAATGCATACCTGAGGCTTGAACTAGGAGCTCCATGTAGATTCTTTGATCTTGCACTCTCGAAGAAGTATTCATGATCTTCAAGCGATAAACTTGCATTGCGAAGGGATGCCACAAAAACGCGACCTATGCTTGCGAAGGGGCTTCCTTGAGGCATCACTCGTCGGTAAAAGCGTGATCCAGACAAGAAAAGGGCTATCGCAAATGCGCTAGCAGCAACATTGATTCCATAGCCCACCGCCCAACTTACATTGTCTTGAACGTAAACAATGACAGTGAAGGCAATGACCCAGCTGAATTCGAAGGCAAAGATGAACCAATTGAAGTAAACTCTTTGATGTCCCGTTTTATCATATTGATCTGCCCCTACCGTTCCAAGCACAAAGCGTGTTCCTCCAAGCCCGATCATGGCTAGTGCAAGGGTGATGTAGAGGAATGCATATTGGTGGTTGGAGGGGCTTTGGCATACTTGGGTGCTTGGGTTGCATGAAGGAGGTCTCAAATGTGGAAGTGCAGCGGAAAGGGTAAACAAGACTCCACCCTGCAGAAAGTAATTGTGTACATGTTTTAATAAAAAAAACATCTGGTTATAGTATTAAAAAACCATAACTTTCACACACAACTCAACCATTCAGGCAAGTTAATTTTCTAATCTCCAATAAATTATTTGTGCACTAGATATAATGTCATTTGCTCACCAGAATGCCAGATCAATCATAATATGAGTTTTTAGGGAGGTGGAGGCCTTAATTTATTAATTTGAAAATGGCGGGATCAGCTCGAAGCAACATATTTTTATTAATACCTATCATTCACATAGAAGATTGTCAAATAATATCGGTTATTTTTATTTGGAAGTACACAATGGTCCACCTGGTCGGCTGGTTGTATAACAATCTCACATTCATCTTATTTCTTTAAAAAAAAAATTAATAATTCTCACATTCATGGCACTACCGAAAAAAGCACAAAAAGTAACAGTGTATTACATAATTATCTGCTGCTTATCTTGTAGTTCCTTGATTTTTTAGATAAATAGTTGAATAATTATTCTATCTGACAGAATTGATCAAGCAACGAAAGCATGCAAAGCTTACCAGTAAAGAAACAAAAGCAGCTACAAGAACAACCGAGAAGGACCCAAAAAAGCTGTCAGCAAGGATTGCTCCTACAATGGGGAAGAAGTTAACGCCACCACCAGCTACATTATGGATTTGTGCAGCGGATATGGGCTTAATGTTATATTTTTCAATAGCGTATACAGTGATATTTGCATACCACCCACCCGCTGCCAGAGATAATCCCATTACTGTTCCTGCAATTTCATTAAATTCATCAACATTATCAGCAGAATAAAGGTGGGATTGCTGGAAAACATTCTTGATCTTCAGAGGCACATAGTGTGATCTTTTTTTCGGGTCTATCGTGAAGTCATATTAGGTCCTATACATATAATATTGTACATAAAGTTTTGTTCCTTACCTATCATGAAGGGGAAGGTGATCCATCCTCCCCTGTTCTTGTTGATGCGTTTTCCTCCACCAGAGTTGCCATCAATAGGGCCAAATTCCTCTTGATCAGGTAACTGTTGGTGAGGCTCCATTTTCCTTAAGTGTAAACTCTCTTGTTCTCAATATGCTGTACTTATAGTACTGTCAGTTCGCAGAAACTTATATTGAACATTTCAGACTCGATTATTGTTGTTGTATAGAACCAACTAAGTAAACTATTATTTCTTTTTTTCAATTAGACGTGTGGATGTGAAATGCAGTGCTCTCCCCTTTGATTTATGAACCAAAACAAAGAGCCAATAATGCATACATATATTCTTCATGTTCTCGTAATAATAATCACATTATTCCAGCTTGATAATGTTTATACCAAGCTATCCCCTTAATATAACAACTGAATAAAAGAAAAGAAAAGAAAATGCACCTAGCAAAAGTTGTCTAAGATGTATTAAACGTATTGCTGATAAGAGTTATTGGACAATACTATATACACTCTTGGTTTCAAAAATATATATATAATATACTCTTAACTCTGTTTAACCATGTGCACATTAGAAATACATTATAGCAGTCTTCATTGTCATCAGAAAAAAAGGAGATTATTTATTGACCAAGGCACTTGATGCCAATCTGGAAAATGGTTGACTTTCCCACAAATTGTTGTTTCATATTCAGATGGAAGATGGTTGACCTTTGAAAGGCACATCAAGAAAGCGAAAGCACTGAACATGAAGAGACAAAAACGGGGAAAAATATTGAAAGAAGTTTGACCTTTCTATAGATGTTGTATAAAACAAGAAATATATCTGAAGATTCAGTGCTAAGTACAAAAGGAATATATAAAGGAGATACTATATGCACTCCCAACAAGTCCTCTTGTACTCCATTGTGAATGCACAAATTGAAAAGATTGTTCCTCAGCATGAGTGCAGAAATAAATTAAGAGGTACGAAGTATAAATTGTCATCCTTTTACTTTTTCAAAAAAAAAAAAAATCCAAAGGTTGATAGGAACATGTGGGGTCTTGGGCTAGTTGTCCCCAACAGACTCTGTTGGCCTGTTTCTGTAAGGCCGTGGCATCAAATACATTGAGGCAAGGTACCCATAATTTCCAGTTAAAATAGACTTGTATCACCAACAATTAAATTTGACCAATTTCAGATTAGCACTGGAACCGAGTAACCAATTAGAGGGTTGTGCTGTACATGTTCGACAGATCAGAGGGAGGACAAATATTAGCAGCAATCGTGCAGTCTCTATTTATTTAATAGGTCTCAGATATGAAGCTTAATGTCCTCTTTCTTCAACTTAGTTTCCAGACACAATCAAACGACTGAAAAATTAGACGGATATTTGACTACAAATTGGCACTGTCCAAAACAGGAAAACTTTTCTAATTAACCTAGACCATGCCAGCTGATTAAAAGAAGAAACATATATATATTTTATTCAGACATCCTCTTGAGAGTTGAAGTGAAAATTTATAAACAATTTCTTCAAAACAAAAACACAAGCACTATTGAAGCCTTCCAAGTTCCAGTTACCCACATTTCAAATACAGCTTTAGACACTATAACTCCAAAACAAAATCGAGGGTGAAGTGGACATCTTACCAGATATGGTAGGCAAAATTGTTACTGTAGCAGCCAATCATTGCCAAGGTCAGGCACTGCAACGCTCTTTTCAAAAGCCAGATCCAGTAATGCCGTATGAAGCAAGTGCGTTATGCAGGAAGCAGTATACTGGAACTAACTGCAGAGTTTGAGAACGGTAAATGCACCAACTTAACAAAAAGAAAAAAGCAGAACTGCTTAGCGATTAAACATTGGAAAGTACAAGTTATATTAAATCAGCATGTTAAGACAATGCCACCCGTCCTTACCAAATGTACAGAAAGGAAGGGAAGATGCAAAAATGAAAGTAAGTAGCATGTTCAACTTGGAAATGCTTAGCAATCTGACAGCTTAAGATTTTCATAAAGAATGCATCCATGAGAGCTCTATTACAAAATGGCACGCAAGTTTCAGTCAATGGAAATAAAGCATGCTGATTGCTGACACAGAAATAGCGGATATGCACTCCAACTGATATAGCTATCAATATCAACAAAATTATGCTACGCCGTTCACTACTTGGCACAGAGATAGCGAATATGCTCTAAATGAAACAGCAAATGGAAATGGTGAATAATATGATCTTTATCTAGTCCATTTGTGTTGCCAAGACTCAATCGCACTATCAGAGATACATAAAGAGCTGATTAACTGAAATAAAACCACAACATAGACTTATAACAAACTTTAATAAATCTATTTACGCGGCACAACTAAATCTCAATCTAATACATAGATCCAAGAGTTATGGGACTATTAAGACATCACACTTATGTTCACATCCAAGTTGGCCTTTTAGCAAAATCCATCCTGATTCTGCTATTTGCTGCTAGCTCCAAAAGCCTCTTTTACTAATTTCTGTGTAAAAATACTTTTGTGGGTCTTTTAGAAACAGCCTCTACTAGTCATTTTAGATTGATTAGGGGTAAGGCTGCGTGCGTCTTGGACCTTCCCAAGGCAGAATCCATACTAGGTGGTTGTTGTTGCTTACTAGCGCCAAAAGGCAAGTTCTATGAGCCAAGAGTTCACTCCTTTTTTGGAACATGATTGAAGTCAACTTGATTCTCAGAGCAATACGATATTATACAACAAGAATAATGAGAAGAAGGCAGAGCACTCAAAGGAACCTTAAACTTATTTAAATAAATAAAAAAAAAAAAAAAACCAATCTTGGGAGAATTGGCAAATATATCTGTCACAGTGCTAGGAGGCTCAAATTCAGAAGATCAAAAGAATTCAAACCAGGTCAATCATGCAGACACCTCAGTAAAGGTCATAGAGTTGCAAAACCATCAAAAACATTTGCAGCCTTCAATTAAGGCAACAAGATTTTCCATCCTGGTTAACATTAAACCGATGTGTATACATAAACCAAAATTACAAACTAGTAACAGGACCTAGGCTCCGTTTAATTGGGAAGAAAATCATTTTCTTGGAAAATCATCTTCCATGGAAAACATTTTTCTAACCATTAGAAAATTGACTTCCTAATATATTTTCCCTTGTTTGGTTGTACAAAGGAAAAATGATGAGAGAAGAGAGGAAAGAGGAGAAAGGTGGGAGGAGAGAGGAGAGAGAAAGGGAGGTGGGTCTATGGGAGAAGGGAGAGAAGGGGGGAAAATGTGCATTCCAAGTATTGAGAAGGAAAATTTGTTTAACTATGAGGAAGATGATCTTCCCCCCAAACTTTTCCATTTATTTTCCCTATCCAAACCAAACAAGGGAAAGTTGGAAAACCATTTTCCTTTTGGGCATTTTCCTCCAAACCAAACAAAGCCCTAGAGATTGATCTATCCAGGCAGTTGGGTCACTTCATAATGTATTAGACGAGTCCTCCACTCCCTCTAAGTCCTCTCTGGTGTCTCCCCTCCCTCCACCTTCAAAGTTAAAAATGGCATCTACACCACGAAATTCTGGTTTTGTGCTCTTGTAACAATTAGAGCGAATAACACAGATGCATTAACCATTGATTCCAACCCTTAGATGAAATTAACAATTTCATAATAAAAATATTAGCAGCTTCGGTTATTCAAATTCTTGACTCGATGAAGTAATCACATTGTGAACTTTATCTATGAAAAAAAGTAAATGAAACTGATTTTGCTAACTGCAGAGATACTATAGATAAGGTTTCTTCACAGAAACATAAGTAACACCAGAATATATCCTGTACCAAAATTAATTCATCTCCACCAATTGCCAAAAAGTATACCAAAACATTTCAATGGATTACCTGAACATAAATAAACAGGTTCTCGTTATCTGATAGCTAATACTGTTGCAGAACCCTAGTGCCGCTGATGGGAAAATCTCACCACAATATTGCCATGAACTGAGAGAAATTAGTAATACTTTGCACGCTGTACACGCTACCTACAGCAAAGAGTGAAAAAGAAGAAAATAAACTGAAATACACAATTAGTTAGGAACTGCTAAGCCACCTCGCAGTTGAAGCACGTTGCAACTATGCTTCTGAATTGGGTACCGATATCAACATAAGCAAAGTTATGCAGCAGATATGCTCAAAATCAGAAAATGATCAGAACACAACAACGAACTGGCGGCACACAGGTCATAACCCTTCTATGTACATCAGACTCAACTACAAGGTCCTGTGTAAAGAGTACGCTGATGAATGCAAGACAACCATAACTAGACTGTAATAGACTTAGGTGATGTTACACTACACACAATCAAAAGTCATCTGACATGGAGGTTCGCGACTTATACGGTTGAGGTTCAAACTTGTGGTCTCTAATCAGGCCCCAAAACTTAACAGTAACTCATAGATATTAGATATTAATTAAAAATCCTAAAATACTCTATTAGCCCTGGAAACACTTCAAAGTCAACTTGGTAAGTTAAAATATGTAAGCCATGCAAACATCTCATCATAATGTCAAGCAAACACTTCAGTGTTCAGAGTGTATTTGAGAAGCACAGGAGCTACACAGAACTAAAAGAATGTAAGCCACACAATCACCTCAATAATGCCATTTGGATAAGTTGGCCCCCTAGCAATAAGAACTTTTGCGTATAAAAAGTAATAAACCCATCAAGAACAACAACGACCACCTTTAGTTAAATTCGGAACTAACAGCCTTTAGTTAAAGCAACATGAATGTCCATCCTATTTAGGGCTGATCAGTTATGTGTATAGCTGAGTTGAAGACCAACTAATTGATGGTCTTTGGTAACTTCACAGTATGTTTGATAAAGATAACCTGCTCTGAGCCCGTCTTGTCTCTCCCCTTCCTCCACCCTCGAAAACAGAATATAGCATCTCCAAAAAGATTTATAATGGTTTGTTCTAGTAACAACATTGCACGAGAGCCTTAGCCACCCATATCAACCAAAAAAAACATTCACATATGTAGAAAAAAGGGGGAAAAAGGAGCAAAATAAAAATTGCACCTTCTGTCATTTGAACTTTTTGACTGAATGAAATAGATTTAAACGTGAAGTCTGTGCACTAAAGCTCACAATCTGAACTCCTAGAGAAGAAATTAATGATACTGGTTTTCATTGATCACAGAGACAGTACAGATTACTAAGACATCAAATGGAGATGGTGAATAATATATGATCTTCATGTAGTCCATTTGTGTTGCTATGATTCAATCGCACCATCAGAGATACATAAAGAGCTGATGAACTTAAAGAGAACCACAACATAGACTAATAACAAAATTTGATGATCTATTTACACGGCACAACCATACATATCCAAGAGTTATGGGATTATTAAGACATCATACTTATGTTCGAATCCAAGTTGGCCACTTGGCCTTTTAGCAAAATCTATCCTCATTCGGCTATTTGCTTACTAGCCCCAAAAGCCGTTTGTTTTACTAATTTCTGTATAAAAAACATTTTTGTGGGTTTTGTTGGAAACAACCTCTTCTAGTCATTCTAGATTGTTGTTGTTGCTTACTGGCTCAAAAAGCTAAGTAATATGAGCCAAGAGTTCACTCCTTTTTCTGAACATGATTAAAATCAACTTCATTCTCAGAGCAAAACCTTGTTATAAAACATAAATAACTAGAAGAGGGCAGAGCACTCAGAGGCAACTTAAACTTATTAACAACAGAAAAAAGATATTGTCTTGGAAGAATAGGCAATACTTCTATCACAGTGCTAGGAGGCTCAAGTTCAGAAAATTAAAAGAATTTTAACCGTGTCAGTCATGCAGACACCTCAGTAAATGTCATATAAGAGTTGCAAAACTATCAAAAGCATTTGCAGCCTTTGATTATAATAACATGATTTGCCATCCTGGTTAACGCTAAACAGGTGTATGCTTAAACCGAAATCAAAAACCAGCAACAGGACCTATAGATAGATCTATTGAGGTCGTTGGATCACTTCATAATGTATTGGACAAGTCCTCCAATTATGACGACAGCTCCACCACGAAATTCTGGTTTTGTGCTCGTGTAACAATTAGAGTGAATGACACAGATGCGTTAGCCTTTGATTCCAACCCCAAAAATGATATAAATTATTTCATAATAACTATTTTGCAGCTTCAGTAATTCATATTCTTGACTCGATGAAGTAACTTTATAAGCAATAACATTCTGAACTTTTTCTATAAGAAATAAATAAATGAAACTGATTTTGCTAACTGCAGAGATGAGGTTTCTTCACAGGAACATATAATTACATCAAAGTAACTCCAGAATATATCCTGTACCAAAATTCATTTTATCTCCACCAATTGCCTAAAAGTATACCAAAACATTACAAGGGATTACCTGAACATAAACAGACAGGTTCTCGTTATCTGACAAGCTAATACTGTTGCAGAACCCCAGCGATGCTGACGGGAAACCTCACCATTATTGCCATGAACTGAGAGAAACTACGAACATAGACGTTGATTTAGTAGTACTTTGCACGCTGTACATCCACAGCAAAGAGAGAAAAAGAAGAAAATAGATTGAAATGCACAAAAGTATTTAGGAACTGCTCAGCCATCTTGCAGTTGAAGCACGTTATACTATGCATCTATGCTTCTGAAATGGGCACCCATCAACATTCAACATAAGCAAATGTATCCAGCAGATATGCTCCAAAACAGACAACGAACTGGCGTCACACAGGTCATAACCCATCTGTGTACATCAGACTCAAGTACAAGGTCCTGCGTTAGGAGTACTCTGAGTCTCTGACAAATGCAAGACAACCGTAAGTAGACTGTAATAGACTTAGGTGATGTCACACTACGCACAATCAAAAGTCATCTGTGACATGGAGGTTCGCGACTTATAAGGTTGAGCTTCAAACTTATGGTCCCTAATCAGGCCCTATAACTTACAGAAACTCAAAGAAATTAGATATTAATTGAAATCCAAAAATACTGTATTAGTCATGGAAACACTTCAAAGTCAACTGTTGAGCCATCTCGCATTTGAAGCACGTTCTACTATGCTTTTTTGCTTCTGAAACGGGTACCCATCTACATCAGCAAATTTATGCAGCAGATGTGCTCAAAATCAGACAAAGAACTAAACACGAAAATGGACTGACGGCACACAGGTCATAACCCATGTATGTACATCGGACTCAACTACAAGATCCTGTAAAGAGTACCTGATGATAGCAAGACAACCATAACTAGACTTAGACCTGGTGATGTTACACAACACAAAATCAAAAGTCATCTCGCATATGGTGATTCGCGACTTATAAAGTTGAACTTCAAACTTGTGGTGCCTAATCAGGCCCCATATATTACAGTAACTAATGCAGCTTCAAAAAATGCTCTCTCAGCCATGGAAACACTTCAAAGTCTTAAAATATTTAAGCCATGCAAACACCTCATCATAATGTCAAGCAAACACTTCAGAGTGCAGAGTGTATTTGAGAAGCAGAGGAGCTACACATAACTAAAAGTATGTCTCAATAATGTCATTTGGACAAGTTGGCCCCCAAGCAATAAGAACTTTTGCATATAAGAAGTTATAAAGCCATCCAGAAACAGTCGATCAAGAACACTCAGGTAAAATCGGAACTAACAGCCTTTAGTTAAAGCAACATGAATGCCCATCCTCGTTAGTGCTGATCAGGTTATGCGCTGAGACGAAAAAAAAAACTAATTGATGGCCTTTGGCCACCTCACAGTGTATTCAATAAAGATAACCTGCTCTGAGCCCGTCTTGTCTCTCCCCTCCTCCGGCCTCAAAGACAGAATATGGCATCTCCACAAAGATTTATAATGGTTTGTTCTAGTAACAGCATTAGCAGGAGAACCTTAGCCACCCATACCAACCAAAAAAAAAAATTAACATATTTAGAAAAAGAGGAAGGGGGGAGGGGGGGAGGAGCAAAATAAACATCGCATGAATGAGACAAAGTTTAAACGTGTGCACTAAAGCTCACAATCTGAAATCCTTTTGCCCCTTGGAGAGGAAAAAAATGAAACTGACTTTCATTAATCACAGAGACAATACAGATTGGTAGAAGATCCATCATAGATCCATACGATCACATCAAAGTAACTCCGGAATCTAATGCTCTAATAATCACCGACAATACACCATAACATGGAAATGAATCACCTGATGAAATACTGCTGACATAGCACCTCCAGTACTGCTGATGGGGAAGGCTGATCATGTGTTTGGCCTAAGCCCATGGCTAATCCTACAAACACTAATATACAATATTTGACTTCTGCGTCAGTTGTTAAAAAAACCTACAATCCTACTAACCTCGGAACCTACAGAACCCTTGTAATTGGCTAGCTGTACACTGAATATCATGAACCATCTTCAGCACATGCCTTTGCTCTGAATAATGCAATGAGTGATTCTGCAGCAGAACATAATCCTTTTCTCCCAACTAATCGCAGCCCAAAGTTCTGATTTAACATCCTTAACCTCTCCACGTCATTATCTACCTTGCTGAGCTCCATGGCCTGACACCTTGATAGGAGACCATACAAATATAGAGTACCAGTTTCCAGTTTCTCACCATGAAACTCAACCCTCAATAGCGAATGAGATTCAGGATTATCTGATCTTGGGTCAAACAAAACAGAGAAGTTTCCAAATTGTAAATCCGGTTTCAAAAATAAATTACTCAAATCCTCGCTACCCTGTGAACTCGTATCGTTTTCAGCACTGTTATCAACAGGAATCAATGACCTTCTCTTAGCTGCCTTCAAAATGTTGGCAGCCTCCCTCATCCCGCTTAGGAAAGCGCCATGCATAGTTGCAGGATACTGCTTGTTGGTCGCTTCTCCTGCAAAAAAGACCCTCCCATTCCCGATGCTCTCTGCAAGAATATCATAGTCGTCACCAGCTGAGCCAATTCCAACATAAGAGTAAGAACCATAGGCGAACCGATCTTGTCCCCAGCGAGTGCAAATCGCCTGAACTGGGTCGGGAACATCCACTCCTTTCGGGTAAAATATCCCCCTCAAGATTTCCATAACCCTCTCCACCGATTCCACTGGAGACATCTTCTCAAACTCAATTGCCGCCTCCCCAGCAACCAGGGCCACGAGCAGGGGGCCCCCAGACACAGAGGAGTAGCTATAAAACAAGAAGAACTCGCCCCTCCTAGCAGGGTCCTCCGACAAATGCCCAAACGTATCGATATCCCCACCCCAAAAATTATACGGAAACAGCATTGCCACCTTATTCAACAATCCAAACCCCAACCGATCAATAGCATCCCTCTTCTTCTCAGGTAAAGGAGGCACAAACTCGATATCCCCTCTCTTCAACACCCCTAAAGGCACGGTACAAAGCACCATATCAGCACGGAACTCCTGCCCACCGGCGTAAACCAACACCCCATCGACCCCATACCTAATACTCTTCACCGTCCTCTCATAAAAAATCGGCAAATCCTCAGCCAACGCCCGAATAAACCTCTCATTCCCACCAGGAATAAAACAATGATCCCCACCCATCTCGTACGGATCATCCTGATCCCAATACGCCATAGACAAACTTGACAAAGGCGAAGCATTCGCATACTCCAAATTCGCCAAATGCCAATTAAACAACATCTTCTCCTGCGCATCATCCGCCACACTAAACACCTTCCTAAACGCCTCCAACGCGGTCCCCAAAGACACGTCCACACACTTCATCTCCTCCATCATCACCTGCCTAAGCTTACACACCCTATCCAACAACTTATTAAAATCCCTCTCCACCTTGGAATCAACCACATTATCCACCGCCTTCCCACTCGGCAAATACAAGGGACAAACATCCCTCACCTTATGCAACGGAAACCCAAGCTGCCTCGCCAGAACCCCGAGCGGATTCCCATTAATCCCCGTCAACACACTCCCCCCTAAATCCACCGCTCCCACCACCTCCACCCCCTCTCCCTCACACCTCCCCTCCATCTTCCTCGTACGCACCCTCCCCCCGGGCCTCCCCCTCCCCTCCACCACCACCACCTTAAACCCCATCGACCTCAGCTGCCGCGCCGCACACAATCCCGCCAGCCCCGCCCCTACGATAACCACATTGTTCTTCCCCTCCACAATCCTACCAAAATATCTATTCCCATTCCCATTCCCTACACCAGAATTGATCATGATCATGTTGGTTTGCTCAATTCCACCAAAGTTACTAATGTACTGATGGTTACAGTGCAATTCCTGAATGACGCCGAAATTGATAAACCCGTGGTGGAGGAGGAAGGAAAAGGCGGGGAGGACGAAGCGCTTATGTTCGGGCTTAACGGAGTCGAGAAGGGTAGCGTAATCGAGTAAGGAGTGGACGTTGGAGCGCCAGCGGGAGAGGATGAGGTTACGGACGGAGACGTAGGCGGAGAGGTGGGGCCCGCGGAGAGGGGGGAGGGAGAGGAGTTCGTCTTCGGTGAGGGAGTCGAGGGGGAAGCCGACGGAGAGGGCGATGAGGGAGTCGGTGTGGAGGGGAGGAGGGGAGGGGTGGTGGCGTTGTTGGCGGCGGCGGCGGGGGAGGGAGAGGTGGTCGGTGAGGTGGTAGGAGGAGCGGGAGGAGTGGGGGCGGAGGACCATGGAGATGCTACTGGCGGGGTATTGCTTACGCTTGCGGCGGGGTTTGGTGGACAGTGAGGAGGTGGTTGTTGTGGTGGGGGAGGACGGTGGGTGCGGGGACAGGGGGTTTGATGGGGTGGAGGGCTCCGAGGAGGACGCGTTTCCGGTCGGGTCGTGGGGTTCTACGGTGGTTGTTGCGGTGGTTTCTATTGTTTTGGTGGTTGTTGCGGTGGTTTCTATTGTTTGGGTGGTTGTTGCGGTGGTTTCTATTGTTTGGGTGGTGGGGTCCATTGGGGTGGGGTCCATGGAGGGGGGACAAGGGGACAGGAGAGTGTGTGAGTTAAGTTAAAACTGTTAAAGTGAGGTTGAAGACTTGGAGACTTGGAAGTAGGGTTCTTGTTTTTTTATTGGATTCGGGAGAGTTTTATTGAAATTGATCTAGCCAAATTCTATATTTTTTTTTGTAAGGGTGTGATCATCTAATCACATGATAGTAGAAATTGGGCAAAGTATACCATAACCCCCGGGGGCGTGAATCTCTTCGTGCTCCCACATGAATATGTGCAAATTATTAGAAATGGATGTGTAATATAGTCAACTTATATGTGGAAATATTTTACTGCATTTTTGCAAAATATTTTGTCATTTTACAGAAAAATTTTGAACTATTTTGAGTTATTTTTTATGTGCATTTTCCGTAACTTATATATATGTGCAAATCGTTTGAACCATGGGGCACAAAAATGTATATACCCCCATGTCTACGGTATAAGTGTTGAAGTAAATGGGTGAGTTTGATTGAAATCTAAAGTCTCTTGTAAATTGGGCAATTAAATTTGGGATGGATTACTCGTTGCCTTTAGTATCTCAAACGATATTATCATTTCACGATTTCATCAATGGGATATTTGTAAGACACAAAAAAAAAAAAAAAAAATTGAACTTATTTTTAGTTTAATATGATCAATTTGGAGTGTCACAAATTAATGAGAGTGACATTGTCATTTTAATTTAAAATTAACGAGTTCACCGATTGAGATATATTTATCACTTTTAACTAACACTGTGATCAAAATTGATCACTTTAAGACAAATAGTGACCACTTTGATACGGTCTAACTTTTAATACTATTACATAATTGATCATTTAGGGCTAGAACTTAAATGACACGTCTCATCAAAACTCTTTGTAATACCACCTATGAAGATATCAAATTGACCCTCACTAAATATAAAACTTATTCTTTTATTTAAAGCCCTAATTTAGCCCCTCTCACAGCCCCTACTGCTACCACCACCTCTACCATAAAAGATTTTTGACGTACATTCCGGTTCCAATCTCGTTTAGTCAGAATTCAATTTGTTTTGGCAAGATTTCAATTTTGGGTCCGAATTGAACAAACCCCTTTCCACTGTGATAGTGGCTCGTAAATACATTATGTGGGCTCGCAATTAGAGGCGGGGGGTGGTGCGGAGGAATGGGAAGTGATAGCGGGTGGTGGTGGTGGTGGTGACAGTGGCGGAGCCTCCATAGTAGTGACGTTAACATAGACCAACCTCAAATTTATTAATTTTGGTAGAAAATACAGTCTACCCTCAGCATAGGCTACACCATTTAAATTTTTGTAGTGGCGGTGTATAAAGGAAAGAGAGAAATAGACAGCGGTTATGGTTTGAGATTTTGTTTCACCATAAATTTCTGATTTACTCGTTTCATCCAAATTCCACTCCTTTTAATTTTTAAAATAATTATTTGGTTTAATTAAAAAATCAACTATATTCTACAATACTTTCTCTAAATACCACAAAACACACATAAACAATACTAAAAATTGCAAGTGTAAATATTTTTGTTTTTTTAAAAAGTGAAAGTGTAAGAAGAACAAGAATAGTGGAACTTGTAAAGTTGCAACCTTGTTGTTACATGCCAATTACCTATCTGCCGGTGCCACATTCCATAGTCACTTTTGAACGTGAAATCTCTGACTTTTAACACAACTTGACACCCAAACCAACTCAACTGCCTCTTCCAAAAATGGGAACATTCATCATTATCATGCATGATTGTTGTACCTTGGACATGAAATGAATAAAACAACAACATCAAAGTACAACATTACATCATCATACTACTACTACAAGTACAACTTATTCTTATTACAACACAAACATAAAAACACCAGTTTATCTAGATTCAGATGAGATGGCTTCTCTCTCATCTAAATCTAAGTATTGGATCTCTTTACCATTTTTTCTTGTTGTTTTTTCCCCATCTTTTTACACACTTGTACATGTAAATGCTCAACTTGATCCTAATTATTCTGCCATTACTCCCATTAACCGTGATCTCTACCATTCAAGGTATAATTCCATCATCTTTTATTGGTTTTTTTTTTTCATGGTTTGAGCTTTGGTATTTTATGCTTTGTCTTGTGATTGGTTAAGTGGAAAATGAGGGAACTTTAGTTGGGAAGTGATTTATTTACATAATTTGATCTCTATCATTCAAGGCATAATTCCATCATTTCTAGTTTCTTTTACATGGTTTGAACTTTGGTATCTTATGGTTTCTTTGTTTTGTGATTGGTTAAAGTAGAAAAAGAGGGAACTTTAGTTGGGAAGTGATTTTATTTGCATAATTTGATCTCTATTATTCAAGGTAAAATTCAATCATTTCTAGTTTATTTTACATGCTTTGAGCTTTGTTATTTGATGCTTTATTTGGTATGTGATTGGTTAAGTAGAAAATGTGGGTTTTTTAGTTGTGAAGTGATTAAATTTTGCATAATTTGATCTCTATCATTCAAGGTATAATTCCATCATCACTTGTTTAGTTTGTACATGGTTTGAACTTTGTTGTTAATGCTTTTTTTGGTATGTGATTTGTTGAGTAGCAAATGTGGGAACTTTAGTTGGGAAGTGATTTTATTTACGTAATTTGATCTCTATCATTCCAGGTATAATTCCACCATTTGTAGTTTATTTTACATGGTTTCAGCTTTGTTGTTTGATTCTTTCTTTGGTATGTGATTGGTTGAGTAGAAAATGAGGGAACTTTAGTAGGGAAATGATTTTTATGCATAATTTGAGCTACCCTTTTACTGTGTTTGTGTAGTTGATAAGAAAATGAGGGAATTTTGTAGTGATTTGGTGAAGATTTGATGTTTGAAGCATTTATATTTGTGGGTTAGATTAATTATATTTGTTCTTTTATGTTTTCTTTGTTATGTAATTGGTTGACTAGAAAGAGTGGGAACTTTAGTAAGGAAGTGTTTAAATTTACATAATTTGAGTTAGAAGTGATTTATGAAGCATTTAATTTTATGGTTTGGATTAATTCTTTGTGTTTCTTTCAATATTTTACATGGTTTGAGCTACCATTTTATAAGCTTTTCATTGCTTTGTGCTTGGTTGGTGATAACTGGAGGAACTTTGAAGGGGAAAGTATGTTTTTGCACAAATTCTTAATAATGACTAGAAAATGAGGAAACTTTAGTCGGGAAGTGATTACTTTTGCATAATTTGAGCTAGTCAGCTAGTCTTCTACTTTCTCTGTGTAATTGACAAGAAAATGAGTGACCTTTGTAGTATTTTGGTGAAGAAGTGATTATGGTGGGTTTTCTACATTTTGTGGGTTTTCTACATTTTTATGTTATGTGATTGTTTGGCAATTATGGAGGAACTTTGAGGGGTAAAGAACAATTTGTGGCAATTAATGTTGTGGGTTTTGTACAAGTTTATGTGGGTTGGACTTAAGTTTTTCTGTCTTTTGTAGTGCTGACTTGATGAAGGAGATTGAGGCATTGGTTGATCGCCATCCGAACAAGCTAACTGTGAGTGACTATGGTGGTGTTTTGCTAGTTTTGTTGTGTTACAATGGTTTTATTAAGCTGGTTGGTTATTGTACTTTTTGACAGATAGAAGCATTAGAAGCTGAAAATAAGGGGTACAAAGCACAGCTATCAGTGGTAACTTATTGTAGAGATAGAAAGATAGATCGCAGATCAAAATTCAGGATACTTCTTGTAAGTTCCTCGCCTTCTGTTGCTTGTTTCACTGTCTGATGATAATATGTGCAATGTAGCTAATTGTTTTGCTGTTTGGAAGAAGCATAAATGCATGTGAATTGTGGCATATCTGATTATTGACTTCACAAAATTAGCTTGTTTCTTGCATGTTAAGTACTCAACATTTAGGACTGTTCATGTATGCTATGGCCGACATTGTAGCTTAAAGCAGTAAATTATATCTGAACGCCAAAAGTGCCTAGTGATGTTTTTAGTCATAATTGTTTTGGAGATTTTGCTTAATTGGCTATTAGTGATGAGGTTTGTCTCAGATTGGTGATTGGTGCTGTTCTTGACAGATGATTCCTTGTCTTCCAGACTTTTGGGCAGCATGGAAGGGAACTCATTACATCTGAACTTGCCTTGCGAGTTCTATCTTTATTGAGTGAGGAAGAGTTCCTTCCTAATTTGGACCGGAGGTCCTTGAACAACACACTCGACAAGCTTATCATCAAGGTAATTGTTCTTTCAAGACGGCTCCTTTCATTTTTGTTCTAGATTAAAGAAGACAATTGTCAGCGTGCCCTTCTGATTTTGGCACTACAAACAACTGGAAGTTTTAGAACAATGGGTTTTAAATCCTGGGCCTAGTACCAATCATAACTTGCTGAAATATGATTCTGTTAGGGGAATTAAGGCTACCTCTCTGTGTCCACAGCTTTTCATATGATTCAATAGAATGTCTGCTTTGTTTATTATTTGTAACCACTAACCAGACCTAAATTTAGAGTTTACAAAAATTTCCAGAGAGAATTTTGATCAATCTGCATGAATCAGTAGAAAAGGCAAATCTATCATGGTACACCAGATGTAGCCAGCTTTTAAGATCATGTTCCTTTTTAAACTATTGGAATTTAATGTCTTTGTGTGTTGAAAGACGTAAAACCTGATCTTTAATGATCAACGTCAAGAGAAATTTTACAAATCAAAATGAAAAAGAATAAAACAAAGGGAAGTCCATGAGAAAGTTCTAAATGGAAGATCATTGGTTACGTAGTGATAGATGCGTACTACTCTTCACACTCTACATGATATGGAGTAACATCCACTATTCATGTCTGATATCGATTTTTTTTTTTTGGTGAAAGACGTGGGAAACACGCCCCAAACTACAAACATAGAAATTAAAAAGAGACCATCCTAGGCCTAGCTACACCAATCAAGTCCTGGAACATTAGATGATTGAGTTCCTACGGTGCGTCATCTTGAATAAGTAGCTTCACTCCTTGTCCAACACCTTTATTCGCTAGCCAATCCGCACAAAAGTTGGGCTCAAGGAAGACATGATCTACTTGCACAATCCAACCACTATTCTTCACCAGCTTCTTACACTCGTTTGCCTCATGGAAAAAAGCTAGAGCCATTTCCTGTTCGCCCCACATCAATTTCTCAATCATCAGTGAGTTTTTTTGTACCATGAGCTGCTGGATTCCGAGATCCTTGGCCAAGATAAGCCCCCTTTTCAACGCTAATAACATTCCGAAAACGCCTTCATGATTTTGCCTGCTCCATCTCTTAAAAGCCCCTGTCCTCCAGCACAACCCGGATTGCCCGTAGGTGCCCCATCAACATTAAGAGTGACTCATCCTCCTGCTAGCGCTGACCATCGAACAAAAATAACCTTGCGCACATCCGAAGTTCCCTCAACATGTCTGATATCATGATAATGTTCAAGATGTGATAATTTAAAGTTAGCCTTCTATTGTGGCCAGTTGAGTCGACAAAGAGGTCTATTTTTGTCAGGATGAGGAAACATCTGTAGGTTTTAGCAGTACATCGTTCAAATCAAACTAGCCGATGAATGAGGATACAACTGTTTCCTATCGATTTGTTTCTTTTTCAAACAAAACATGACTAGAAAGACTATTGAGAAATGAGTGCAAGTTGCAGCACAACTGCAGATGTTGTTGTGTTGAGTACTCTTGTGTGGATCCGCTGTGTCTGTTAACTTAATTATGACTGCGGCATGCGATCAGGATAGATGTATTATGGTTCTCCATAGATAAAGCAAGATCTATGCCTCACCCATCTTAAACTGGAAAACATATCCAAATGCAGCGTTTAGCTCTGTGCACTAATCTCAACTTCAATGCAGAATCTTTGACTTTCAAAGGTCTGCTGATACCACCCAATACTCCGTTAGCCTCACTCTGAATTAAGCTTGTGTATCTATCAAGGAAATTCGGCTGACCTGGCTCTTGGAACTTTGATCTAGTCCTATGCGTCGTAATTGGAACTCTTCTGAAATTTGATGCTAATGCACTGAACTTACATATGATGGGTCATTCAACTTTCCTCATGCCTTATTTCAGAATTTTTGCTGTAAGCTAAAGAAGCCAATGCAAGATTTTGACATATCTTATTCTTTCTTTATTAGATTGTGCCAATGGAAAATTTGAATGGCCGAAAACTTGTGGAGGCCGGTGACCTTTGTGAAAGACGCAATGGTATGCTCTTAGCTTTGAGGTATTGACATTGGCAAAACACCGCTGTTTATCATAATGTATCTCTTGATGCTCATGTTGTTTGTGATTGTATGACAGGAAGAGGAGTTGACCTTAACCGCAACTGGAGTGTAGACTGGGGCAAAAAAGAGAAGGTAGCATCTCTGCCTTTTATGATAATGTCCTTTGTTGCTAAGTATTAGAGAAATTTATAGGCACCCTTTGGTTGATTACTGTCAGTCGATGTTATAAAGGAGAAAGGTTCATCTAGTCTACTCTAACCTTATTTAGTTCTATCATCGATTCATCGCGTAACTTCACTTTCTACACCTCTTTTTTCTCTATATAATTGAGCATACCACATCCTGTCCCCACTTGCAATTATTAACTATCCATCCATCCCAATTCTGGGTGTATGATGTCTGCCAAAATCTTTTTACAAATAGGATTTTCGAATGCTAGCTGCATAAGAAGTGAAAGAAGCAACCACAGATGGTTGGTAGCCTTGGGTGGGGTTTGCATTCAAACCTCACATTATCATAATGAAACTCATGACCTTGTAATTAAGTTTGATTTCTTTTGTATGATCCGCAATGCAATTTGTTTCTAATTTAAATGCCTTAGCTGATTATTACGAACATATCAGTTGCCTTCACTCTTTCTACTCTTCAGCCCGCATTTCATCCTGCTTTAGCCCATTTTGCGTCAAAATTTGTACCAGAATGGTCCACAAGTAAATTGCTACTGAAGCAATACTACTGTAGTATAATGCTTAAGTGAATTAGCAAATTGTCAGATAGTGTGCAAGAGATGGATTTTTCATGCCTTTTGGATATGTAGCTGTTATTTGCAATGCACATGTATAATGGAATGCTAGCAGGAGCCTGCAATAGATATTTACCTTGGTGGTAGAAATATGAAATAGAATCCATAACCTCCCTGTGGACTCTCCAATAAATTCCCATTGTGAGATTTATGTTGACTATATAACTAGCACTTTGTTGCAGTCACCTATTCAGTTAAGATCTTTTGCTGACCTTTTTCCTCTGCGCTACTGATGGTCCAAAATAGGATTATGATCCTTATGAAGAAAACCCTGGAACTGCTCCCTTCAGTGAGCCTGAAACCCAAATTATGCGGAAAGTTGTGCTGTCATTTGAGCCACATGTATGGGTGAATGTGCACTCTGGAATGGAGGTATGAAAAACATTACTCATTATGCATTTTGGATGATGCACTAGACTCTGGTCAACTAAGTAGGTTAAGAATTTAACAGCTAAGGTCGTGCTTGCATGTTTAAGTTACCTGTACAAATTCAGACAGAGAAATCACTAGGTTTACTTTTGACACACGCACACACAGAAAGACCCACACATGGGGCATATTTGTTTATATGGAAGTCTACGTGGTGAAGTTAAAAAGACTGGATGCTGCGGCCAATAACTTCAACCTTTTAATCAATTAGGCCATTATGGATCAGAGGCTATATATTATTGTAGCTCTTTGTTAATTTGATATCCGCGGCATTCAGGCTCAAATTTGTTAGAACTAATGTTCATAATTCTGCTCTTCTTCTCTTTATAGAGAGTTTGATTATATTTATTTCCCTAGGGTGTAGGAGGAAGTCACTGCTTGCTACTTGGGAATCGAGGAGTAATTTTATGGATTCTTGTGGCTTGGTTAGATTTAGTGCTGCATCAAAGGCCTGAATTGTATTGGGATTAATATTCATATTTCATAATCTTTCTGCAGTCAGAAAGTCTAGTTACATTAGTTCCCTGTGTAGGGGAGAGGAGGGAGGAGGAAGAGGGGGGGGGGGGGGGGGGGGGGGA
>CAAKMY010061094.1:7501-17672 GCA_901111285.1 Corrigiola litoralis
GTGTTAGTGATCATTTTTTTTTTTTTTGAAACAATCTAACATTTACAAAAGAAGATAAAGGAATAAATTGTGCTCCTTAATATCTTGCATTTTGAAAAGTTGACAATCTTTAGAGGACGGAGGGAGTAATTGATAATCCTTCTATCACAAGAGTCACAACATTGCGAATTGCATAGTAGCTCAAGCTAGTGCATAGAAATTTTCATTACTGATCAGTAATAATCATATTCATTGCTACTACATCACAAGGAGTTACAACATTACATAGCTCATAATAATAGTAGTACATAAAAGCAAGGATTAAGTCAATGCTCCTTAATCCTCCTACTAAACACCTACCTCTCTTATTTGTCACACACACATTACCAACAATTTTAGTAACACCACCTTTACTAATACTATTCCCTATTACAATAACAACACAATCCTTAATTTCTCCAATTAATTGTCAACTCGCTCCCCTCTTGGCCCCACCGCTCGCCGCCTGCCGGTGGCGGCGGACCGTGCCGCAAAACCCGGCCGACAAGTCCGAATAAATCTCGGCAACTTTCGATATGTTCCCGTTCAACTCATTAATAATCGCCACGTTCTTGACCATGTTATCCGGCATCCTCGACTGGTGGTTCTCGTTCGCTTGCTGGATCAGCTCCCTGTTCCGATTAAGCACCGTCTGCACCTGGCTGAAACTATCGGCGAAGGCGGTCCACTCCTCCGGATCACCTTCGCCGGAAAACCCGCCGGCGTTCTTTTTCCGGCGACGGCGGTTGCCGTCTTCCATGCTCGACTCCGCAGCCGAAGACGACATATATATTTTTTGTTGATTTCGATGTTTGTTCTACTACTGTAAGGTATTTGCTGCCATGGGAGGCTGTGGTTTGAGGAAAGAGGATATGGGGGGGTTTTTATAGAAGGTGAGGCGCGTGGGAAAATGGCTTTTACACGCGCTAAGAGTGAGAGTGGGGGGTAAAATATCTATTGGCGTAGATATTTTGGCAGGAAAAAGGTAAGTGAAAAGTGCGAAAAAGTGCGAAAGTGAATCTGCCACGTAGGTTTGCGGTATACGTCGTCGTATTGTGATGAACAGGTGATCCGGTGATGTGGTGAAGTTGGTAGGGTAGTGTGGCACGTGAGAGAGGAGTTGGCACGTGTGGGTACATGGTCAACATGTGGTCTTTCTGGAATTTGATATGGTTTGGCCGTGGGTTATAAATGGGCTCGCTTGGATTGAGGATAAAAGATTAAGGGGGTAATAGCAAAAATTAAAGAGAGAATAGGTGGATAGAGGTGGTTATGATGGTGGAGGAAGAGGAAAATGGTAGGAGCAGGTTCATAGTTACCCCTAAAAAGGAGGGTAATAGTTACCCACCTCCCCATTGGGGTAGTAATTTCCCCAAAAAAATGGCTGGTCATCCCCCTATTTTTTTCCTCCCCCAACCACCATCACCACCTCCATTTATACATCTTCTCCTTCATTTATATACAACTACCCCCTTAATACATTCTCGCCAATCCAGACGATCCCTATTAGAAAGGACGTAGAGAAGTAAACAAGGTGAATTGTGTAGAACGTTGGTTCCTTTGGATAGAGTTAGATTTGAGCTATGACTTTAGATTTGAGCTATGACTACTAAAATTCATACTCCGTATAGTCTTATTTGTTCTACAACTTGTAGACATTGAGAACCTTTGAAGTTGAAAACCAAATGTATGATCGATTATAAAACTATAATCGCAATGATTTAATTGACACATTAGGGTTATTTTGACATGCATTCTCAAACTAACGGTACAATTTATGAAGAACACTATCAACTCTATGATACATTAGCTCTAAACAATCTACCACTCCTTGTGTAATTATAAAAGTTCTCGTTTTGGTATGCGAGGAAAAAACGTTTGCTTTATGGTTTAAACTCCATCAACTAGACAAACGTAGCGTTATTTTTGTGAGTATATGTCTTATCGGAGTAAATGGTTTCGTATATGATTTTTGCTTTTTTGAGTAGCTTGTTATGTAGTGATTGTATTATTACATCTTTTTAATTCAAAATGGAACTATAATTGAATGTTCAATAGCAAAATTGTATATTATTATGAACTCTCATACATGTACTACCATCCTTTGTATTATGTACCTTTTGACAATATGGCTTGGACGTTTTCACCTTTTTAATGAAAATTATCCTCTTTTATATTTATAAAATATAAATAGTTTCAAACAAAAGCCACATGATTATATACTAGCAAATACTCCCAATAAGTTGTGGTTGCCCTAGCTTAAAGAATGAAAAATAGCATTTTCTTATAATAATGGACACCTAACATCCATTGACTACACGCGTGAGGTCCAGTTCTTCGAGTAGTGTCAAAGTACTCCGTATAATTTAATTAACAGTGTCAAAGGCAAAACGTCAACTTACAATTGTATTAGAAGTTTGAGCCAAATCCATTTCATTGATTGTTTCAAGGAATAATTCACTCTGATATTTTTGTGGAAAGATGATAAGAATGATCCATCAATGAAATGGATTTGGTTCAAATTAATATCTATTGATGTGAAAATAGAGATGCTACTTGGTGCCATGAAGGCACGCAATTGAGAGTGAGAGAAAAGAGTAGTTGCTTGAGTAAATATCTGATGAGGAATCTAGAGAAAAAAGCGTAAAAGTGCGATGTTTAAGGATAAGGACAACAACTACAGTGAGTTTTTTATTCTGCCTTTCTGGGAGCTTCTCTTTGTTGGTGCCTGCTTGCCTGGTTGAATTTCTTTATTGGTAGTGCTCACTGTAAGGACATGAAGCTGGAATAGCTCAGTTGGCTAGAGCGTGTGGCTGTTAACCACAAGGTCGGAGGTTCAAGCCCTCCTTCTAGCGTTTTTTACATATTTTTGCTATTTTTTTGCTGTAGTTTTGCTAAGTTGTGCTTCCGGAATGCACAATACTCTCTCTCTTTTCTTTTACCTGCATAATTATACTGCATGTACTTTTGGCCAACCATACTATGAGATCTTCCCCTGAAAAAACGATTTATAATAATAAGGTATGCAGGTTAAATTTATGCTGGCGGAGAGGTAAATGTGAGATATGCAGTCTACTTGAAGCTTATAAGCAATTTAGCAGAGCACTATATGAAGAATACTATTACAGTGAGATCTTTGTTGTAACTTGAAGCTTATAAGCATAGCACCACACAAGCTTCATATACAGCTGATTTTAAGGCGAAATAAAATTTTAGACACTGTTACACAGGACCTGACATCCAAATGATTCAGCTACTTGACCAAACATCTAATGTCGAAGCAGCTGACAGGAAACAATATCTAATGTTGAAGCAGCTTAACCTCCGAAAGCAGGGAGGCAAGCAAAGCTATTCAGCAGGTTTTCTCTTCTTCCCAAGTATAGAAGGTATCTCAAATCGGGAACCTCCCATTCTCCACTTCTTAAAGGCTGTCATTGAAGATTGAGCTGACTCACACACTGCACAAATGTTGAGAAAGGAAATCAGCATGCACATAAATTGCTGATATATCTGTTGAGAATTGTATCCTGGGACTGGGAGTAAAGGAATAAAGCTCACAATGGGTTTCTTCTTTAGTTAGCAAAGTAAGTGGTTTCGTCGTGGCAGTAAATGATCCGGTGTGGGCTTTGCTGAATACTTCCTTATACCTGTTCGCAAACGCGTACAACAGGAAGGATCCAATTGTTCTGTCAGCGACCCTGCTCATTTTAAAAGCCGAATAAGTCAAAGACCATCTCACCTCCTATCATTTCCATATGAACTAACAAAGCAATATGTATAACGAACTTGCTGGACATTTCAATCAACACCCCCCCCCCCACCAAAAAAAAAAATTATAATGACTCACGACAACAAAATAGCAGCATAGAATCATAGATAGCTAATGAACTGTTGAACACCAAAACTGTCCTATCCACCTCAAAGTTTAACGGCACTGACATATAAAGTAGACATAATAACCAACCAGTGTAAATACAAGCCAGCTAAATCACCCAAGCGCCTAGACCATTAGATAATAATCAGTATATCCTGAATGTTTATTCCTTTTGAGGTCTCAGACTTGGCATACCTAGAGGAAGCAAAAGACCTAAGAAGAAAGATAACAGAGAGCCAACAGCATTAAAAATTTCCCTGCTAATGCTTTTCTACCTCACTCTAATTTGGTCATTCGTGTTCTGCATCATTGGTCAAACACTTACTATGTACAATGCATGAAGACAACACCTGCCCTCATAACACCTCTCTGGTAGTAGTCACAGTCCTCACAGATCAAAAACTACAGAGCACAAACTGAACATTCTAGACATTTACATGAGGATTAGTCAACTATTAAATAAAAGATTGACATTTTGAGTGCATAGTACATACACACTGCCTGTAAGTATAAAATTTGAGTGAGTTTGTTATCAGACAATTACCCTAGGACAGCCAAACAGGTGAACGAGTCTCCAGCGTACAGGGCAACAGATGCAGGCAACACATTGTGAAACTAACCAAACAGGTGAACGAGGTGGGGCATTATACCCCGCAGTAAAGAAAAAGCTACTGGCTTTATCGTCTTAACATAGCTTCAATCCAAGTGCAGTGTTTTTTTAAAAGGCAACTGAAGACTAAAACAAGACCATATAATCAATACCCTTATACAGTAAATGAGTCACATATATGTAGAAATGCAGAGATGGAATCTTACATAGGTGCTATCTTGCATCCTAATTCATAGAAATATTGACATCGGTTCCGAAGATCGACTGATCCCGGATCAGCCTGGATTTCCTTCCTTGTCCTGGATTAGCCAACAGGTATCAAACAATATGTTAACTACGAAAATGACATGCACTAGAGGTTTTTGCAAAGTTTTTAAAAGAAAACACTTGGGAACTCAATAATGCAACAATTGCAAACTACATCCCGATGACTATCATAGTCACAAAGAGCAGAAGAAAGTACATTTGATTGAAGCAAGGTGGAACGCTCATCACCACTGCTTGTCGTGTGTGTAATTCATGAGCGAGCCAGAAAGGCAGCTCTATTTTTGCTCCTTGTTCAACCTAGAAAGATGGCCAGGACAGACAGTCAGTACAGAAGTCATTCAAATGTGTATTCTAGACTACTTCTAGTAATAGGCCTTAGAAAGATATTACATTGTTGGTTTCAGAACTAGGGTCAAGTAGTCCCACTCCAGTAGCTGCCTTCTGGAAAACCACCGGAATGAGCTGCAACAAGAAAACCACCATTTGCAGTTGCAAAAAAAGCTGATCATATAGGACTTTGCGATAAGAAAGAAGAAACAAAGACTGTTTACCTCCTCTTCCGCAAGAATATCATCAATATCATAGTAATTTGCCATAACTAAGCTCTTCCAGGTTGTTGTGACTCTTCAGTTAGAAAATTGTGTATACAAGATATTCTAAATTCGAGTCTGGTGCCACTGAGAAAACTCTCAGTTTTCTCCAGCTACAAAATTGTAATCAAGCATGCTGTGATAAGAGTATTGCCGATTGTGGGAAAGGACAACTAACACCAAATGTAATCAATTATCAGCAAATTTCATGGACAGTACTTAATTAGTCCTAAAACCTTGTGTTTTTTTTAGCCAAAACACAATCGACCAAGCAAGCATACCCATCTTCGCATATATTGTCCGCGTAATGTAGCCTCTAAAATGGAAGGAAGATAATCCCTAAACTCTCTGTACAACCTATTTAAATAGAGCTCATGCAACACCTAAGCATTTCCCTCGTCCTCGCCAATAAATTCCACATAGGTCCATCCTCTTTACGAACTCATACGCCAACAATGTATCACAACAAAGCTAACATTCAAGAGTACAATTTCATTTCTCTACATAGCTTACTTATCAATCAAATAACAACAAACGACGAAGTGCATTGAAAATTCCACAACTCAGCATCGTTTGATTTCGACAAATTCGACAGCAAATCTTAACCAAACCTAAAGCTAGTGCTTCTATTTCTAGTGTTAATCTTATTCTATCACCTAGGTCTAGTACCCTGCATTAATAAATTCATCAACAACTAATTAAAGAATCTGAAAAAAGCAGACGAATCTTCTAACATATGAGACAAAACCATAACACATAATCCAAAATCTAATCTAAAAATAAGATTCTAGAGATGATTCTTTCAGGGGTTACAACGATTGCTCGTAGCTCCAAGGTTGGGGGTTCGATTCTTATCTATGTCCCGACAAAAAACAACATTTTCAAAATTGGCAACTTCAGGCATTTCATCAAATAAATAAGCAACAGAAACCAATTACGAAAACCCGAAAGCGCAATAAATAAATTTTAAAAAAAGGTATACCAATCAAAAGCATGAATTCCTAAGTCATAAGTTGGTAAATTGTGTGAAAAGAATGGCAGAGATGTGAATTTGGGATAGATGGGAATAATTGAAGAAAGTGAGTGAGAGTTTGATTGGTTTGGGAAACTAGGGTTTTGGTGGAGAGTGAATAGAGAAATAAGGAGGGAAATTTAAAATTTGGAATTATTGGAGGAAATTCTACGCAACCCCTATATACATTTCCATGTCCCCTACTTTAAATGATTTGTATATCTATATCTTTTTAAAATACGATGTTTTTCTAATACGGTAACTAATAAAACTGCTCATTTTTTTTATCGTCAGCGCCTCTGTCTCGCTGGGCTTATACTTCTTGTTGGCCCGACTTACGTTTTTGTTTTCCTGCTCGCATGTTTAATATTTGTATAGCTTGCTTATATCACCTTTTACATATGGCTTGTTGATTGATATGTGTTGTTTACTTATATCGCCTTTTTTAATATAGTTTTATGTGTTGCTTTGTCATCAAACTTCATATAGCAATTCTAATTGCGATCCACTTAACGGTTTAGATTTGTGATCAGCTCTTGACTTTAACTGAATTGTGCGTTGGAAACGAAAATGTAAATTGGACCCACTTGCTTTATCACATTTTTAATATCTACGTTGACATTCATCTTTATATAGGAATATAAATTCTGGTCCTTTTTAGTATGGGTTTATAAGTCCACTTTTTTGTTAAATTTTCTGCTTAAACTGATTTTTTTTTTTGTGAACTGCTTAAACTGAATTATGCGCTGAAAACGAAAATGTAAGTTGGACCTACTTGCTTTGTACTTTTATATACCTTCGTGTTAGCCTTTTTGCTTTTTCGTGCTGCTTTGACATCCACCTTTACATGAAAACTTTTTTTCCTAAACCTCTTTTAATGTGGGTTTATAAATCGACCTTTGTGTTCAAAACTTTTCTTAAACTGAATTAGGCGTTGGAAACGAACATTGTGATTTGTTGTTCGTAATGCTTTTTCATCCAGCTTGTTATATAACTGTTAATTCTGGTCTTATTTTAATGTAGGTTTATAAGCCTACCTTTGTGTTTAACTCTCTACTTAAAAACCTTTGAGCAATGTACTGTGGCTAGTTGGACATGTCACACAAACCATAATAACCAAGGATTTGTAGCATCCAGCAGCCCATCCCCCATCAGCATGTCTTGACCTGACGATGTACCTAATTAAGCCAGTAAGCGCTGAAGCAAACCCAAGCTAAGGGGAACCACTTTGAGACAAAATGAATCAGCAGATGATTAGGAAACCAGTAGCATACTGCATACTCAAGCTAAGACAGCAGTCACCTGCGTCCCCTGCAGGACTACCGATCAGCAGAAAACCTAAGTACAATGTAATTACGAAGTTTGAAGAGTCAAAACGTCGCTAGAAACGCAAGGTTTATTTGAGCTTGGAGTGTATCTTTACCCACCACAGGTTCATAAATTTGGTTTAAGGGTATTTCTATTCCCTACTTTCCACTCACCTGTCTTGCATCGCAAGATGAACAAGAGCAGGACTTACAGCAGGAAAGTGATTACTTTTTCGCATCCACATGGCTTCCCTGCAGTAGCATACTTTAGTACTAATTCAACCACCATCAAACAGAGAACCCAAATCCCCGATGACTAATGACAACCACCATAATTCATAAAGACATGAAGCAAAACTAGATAGTTAAGCCAAAATGTTTTCCTGTTTAATCTGCATCGCAAATTGATACCACGTCAGATGGTCGAGGGCTAATTCTAAAGAAAACTCCTCGAGAATCTGTGACATGGGTCCTCAGAGACCAGGGTGAAAGGTAAAGAAGAAGCAAGCAACTGACAAATTTTAGTACAAGCCTACAAGGTCAATCATACAATTGTATGCTGGCAATGCTGCTCAGTTTTAATTGAAAAGTATTCATTCATACAACCAATAGATTGAGGCAGCATGACGTGCTAATCAGTCTCACAGCATCTGCCGGTAAAAGGAGAATTCTGATACATTGATTGTTGATTTACCATCACAAGCAACAGGATCCTGTGGCGAGTCTTCTGAAAACTCAGTGTATATGGATTTCCAATGCAAACTCGGGTTCCAATCGGCTTCCTTAAGCACCTTGAGTATTTCCTCTGTCACTATCTTGCTCCCTTCCCCAGATAAATGGATCCCGTCACTACACAATTTATAAGCGAATCACTTCTTGTACAACGGAAATTAGTTGTAATGTGGATTGCCAAGTATTCTCATTAGAATATGTTAGGATCAACATTTTCTTACATCAACATGGGTTTGAAAACCAGTATATGGAAGAATTGCATAACCAAATAGCATTTACTTTAATTAATCATATGTATACAAAGATCAAGGTGAACTTACATAAAACAAGTGTTCAACCAATCATCCTTCTTCTGAATCGCCTTCCAGAGATTAATGACCTTGATATCCATCTCCCGGCACAGCTCTATCAAGGCTTCAGAATATCTATGCAACGATTCATTTGTTCTCTCTACTTCAGCAAAACATTCGCTGGATCAAGAGATACACAGGCTGAGGAATTAGCATTTTTCTTTTAGTAAATTTGAGAAATTAATTTAGACATTAACAAGTAGATAGTACATTTACTTTTTGCTTTCACGAATTTGAGCCTCGTTCACAGGAGGAGGGGACATGAAAATGATGCGTGTAGTCTCTGAAAGATCCTGACCAACAAGAAATTGCCAATGTACGTATAAGCATTATTAGAAACTAGTAAACGCCAGGAATAAATGTTTGTACAACAAGCACGCTTTAGCACCTTCAGGTGATTAGCAATCTTTCTCATGTTGTCTACATATTCCAGGAGAGGTACATGCGGGCCAAGACCTGATGAATGAGGTCCTGTTGCATCGTTGCCTCCAAAATACACGATTACCAGAGAAGGATAGGAAGCAGCATCCTGAAAAACAACAGGATTATGTTGCAGTGTCAAGTACAATAATACGGATATGTGAAAAACAACAGGGTGGCATATATGACAATTCTATCATGCTCTCAATCTAAGCAAAAAGGCAAATATATAAGATAGAGAATTTTTACTTTGGGGAAGACTTGATCGAGAGCCTTAACTGCACGGCGTGAATTCCAGGCAGCAAATCCTCGCAGAATAATGTCTGCCTGTCCGAGTGACAAGAGACAACCACAAGACCCAACGTTAAACATAGACAAAAACATTAACCAAGAAATTGGTCTGTGCCTCTCTGCATCTACCTAAAACAGCAATTTGTCTTCTACTAAAGAAACGATGTCAGTTTCATTATATTCCAAGTTGTTAGATTTTCCGGAAGAAGCTCAAATGCTTATACTATGAGGTTCTAAAGACTTATCGGACTGCCAGAAGCATCCTTGCGCTAGTGAAATCTGTTTCATAGCTTTTTACTTACAATTACTATTTGAAGACTGTACTTGTTGATATCAAGTACTGTATGTAAGGCAATCATGTCTGAAACAATAAGATGATAGGCAAACTTATCAACTTTAGGTTGGGCGGAACACATAATTTGATGTTTTTTTTTTTTTTTTTGAAGCACAAACACAGTATAACTTATTCAATATATCACATTGGCTTTTAAATGCTAGCATATCAATTTACACTAAAATCATATGCAATGATGCATTGGTTTTTTTAATATCGAGGATAATATACACAAGTTTGAGTGGACTCCCACCATCACGACCTCCGTAGAATTATGTATGATTATTAAAGATTTTAAGTTTTATCTCTAACTTAGTGTGCTCATTACTGAGTTAAATTTTGAAAAAATCATGAGTTTTATTTGCG
>CAAKMY010061094.1:17804-137520 GCA_901111285.1 Corrigiola litoralis
CTTCAAAAAGTCCCCCCCTAGGGCTACTCACCTGCCATTTAGTGTGCTCGTTTAATATATATGGCTCATATATCAAACCAAGGTAGACGAATTGATAGTACTTAATATCATAAACTAAACTTGAATATATTATTTTAGTCGTAAATGTAGCACAAAGTCGCTGTTAAATCAAACATGTACTCCGTATATAGTCAACGTGAAAAATATCAGCAGAAGAGTTGACACTTGATAGGAAGAAACGAACCTTGCGAGCATAAATATCAGCAAGGTGAGAGCCCCACCCGTCATGGCTGAAGCTGAACTGCACTATTGACGATCCAAACAGCACAAACTTGTGCATCGCTGGGCCCACTGGTCCCACCACCATCTCTTTCTCTCCCTTGGAAACTGTACATTGCCGTTTCGCACACGAACCATCCTCGACAGGTGAGGAACCACCATCCTGAACCGGCTTGTCCATGACTTAGCTAGAGTTGCTCAAGGTGATCAAGAACCGAACCCAACCGGAGAATATGGTCTTTGCTTAATGCAGAAATGTTTTGTATATACAGAACTACAATAATGTTGCTTTAATTTGCTTTTGTTTGTTACTTGGACGTGCATATTTTATATGGGATATTGCTACCTTTATTCTCTTTTATGTATCAAATTAAGTGTAAACATATAACACAACTTAGACAGGTTCATGTAGATAATCTAGGTCTTATGTGATTTTTTAATGCAATTTTATTGACTAGGAAGTCAATACATTGTAAGGTCCGTCATCTACTATTATCTACTACTTGGTGAAGGACTAAAGGTTCAAATGATGAGGACAACATGAGTACATGACAAATATAATTGAGCTATTCTCCATTTTCCTTAATGATTTACAGGATAAACTATCTTGAGAACTACTCGTACCACAAAGTTTGTTATATCCTATATGGGTAGCCCATGGATTCCATCCTTACGTACTCCTCTCATAAATGGCCGTTTTATAGGATATGGAATTTAAACGTTAATTCTGAAATAAAGATTTTTTTTTTGGCAAGCATTGAATAATAGTGTTCCTATGGTTTGAGGAGACGGATTTTCATATATTACTTGAGTGCTCTCATACAGTTAGAGTTGGGAATATTGATGCAAATTTTGGGTGGAAAATCTCTAATTTAGGGGTTACAAGTTTGGCAAATAGTTTGTCTCAAACACTAACCTTAACTTGAATTCTATTAATTTCTCGCAACTTGCTACGTTGTTTTGGAGTATTTGGACTCATAAAAACATTAAGTTATTTAGAAATATTGATTTTAATGAATTATGTATTTTTCATAAAGTTAATTTATTTTACAAAGAATAACAAGCTCGATCTAAGTTAATTTCAAAACACTCAACTCAACAACATCCATTTCACTCCATCCTCCATTCCTCGTTCGACCCTTGTAAAAAATGGTCAACTTCGGACACTAACTACATCAAGATCAATTTCGATGACTTTAGTATTTTTAATAAAATTTTCCTCATTGAGTGTCATGAGCTTTGTTAACGTAGCGTTTTTTAATTTAAAGTATGATTAAAGGCAGCAGTTTCGAAAATTTGACATGTAAGATAGTAATTTTGAAAAAAAAAATGTATATAAAAGATAGTTTTTTTCAATTTTTTCTCACTAATATGGACCAAACTTGAAACCGTTGGCCAAAAACAATGATAGACCGATAAAATAGAAAAAGGGAAAAAGGCATAGTAACACATGTATTATGCTTTTTTTATTGAAATAACACATGTATTATGTTCAACAGTGAACACAATTTTTTAGAAAAAGACGTCTACTTTCATAAAAGTAGAGTCTCTCCCGGTTGGATCTGATCAAAATTGCCCGACCCGGCCCAATTTCGGGTCGGGTTTAAGCTTGACCTTAAGCCCAAACCCGACCCAAACGGTCCAAAATTTTACTTATTTTTATAATCAAATTTTATATCACCACCATTCCGCAGATCTCGAAAAAATAAGTAATTTCAAAAAAATATTCGTTTCAAAACTGACACCCGAGATGAGAGTTCTGCTTAATATAATTAAGAATCGTAAATGACTTACGGAAAAAGCCCAATTTAGCCCGAGCCTAGCCCAAAACCCGTCCGGGCCGGGTTTGGGCCTAACTTTTTAGCCTGAAGCCAGCCCGGCCCGGCCCGATGATCACCTGTACTAGTCCCGACACTTTCTTTGATATGAAAAAGTAGTGAAACATTCGCGCCACTTTTTTTTCTTTCCTCCATCTCACTCACCAGGTAACATTTCTAGCACAATTTTTCACTTTTTAATATTAAGCTTTAGCTCTTTCATATATTTTACGCCGAATTTTCGTGATAATTTGTCGTCCACAATCTGCTTTCTTACGACGCGAATAGTAGCTCAATCACTTATAATTGTACCGCATTTCCTGAATTATACGCGTTCGATTAATAGTAATTGATGTTTGTCGATATGATGTATGATTGGTTATTAATTGATATAATTTTCGTTAAATTGCGCCACATTTCGCGTATTTTTCGTGATTATATTGACACATAGTGTACAGTCTGCTGTTTTTTGCCTCGAATTATAGCTCAATCACTTATAATTTATAATTGTGCCGTATTTCGTGAATTATGTATGATCGGTTATTAATTGATATAATTATCGTTATATTGCGCCGCATTTCACTTATTTTTCGTGATATATATTGACACATTGTATACAATCTGCTGTTGTCTGACGTGAATTATAGCTCAATTTGTTATAATTCTGCCGCATTTCGTGAATTATACGCGTTCGATTGATAATAATTGATGTTTGTCGATATAATGTAGTGCGAAACTCTGTGATGAAAGCTTATTAATTGAAGTCGTTGTTTGTGAATTTTAGGTAGGGTTTTGATTGGTTGGATTATGGAATCGTATAATCTAAGGTCGGTTTTGGAGTTGCCTGCTCCTTTCAGATCAACCTTTAATTTCAGGTACTTTATTCACCAATTTTCTATTTTTTTAATTATGATTAATGTTTTTTTTGTTATATTGTTGCAAATTATGTTTATCTGCTTTGATTTTCGGCCGAATTTGAGTGATAATTGAGGATTGATTTCTTAAGTATCGCTGAATTTTTATGATTTTTCTTTTTCAGCCTTTTTTTTTCTTTTTTGTGTTGTTTCGTAACAAATTAATCTGCTATATAGTGATATTTACATTGAATTGTATATGTCCGAAGAGTATTTTACTTATCAAATTTCTGTCCAATGTCTTCGTATCTCTGTGGTTTGTTTCTCAAAGTGAAGTGTGGGTGGTTGTACACCCTTGTGTGCGTGTGAGTGAGTCCGTCGTGTGATCTTGAGTGTGTGTATTGTGTGTGTGTGCGTGTGAGAGTGTCGGTCGTGTGCTCTTGAGTGTGTGTATTGCGTGTGTGCGCGCGTGTGTGCATATGAGCGTTCGTGTTGTGTATGTGTGTGCATATGAGCGTACATGTTTTGTGTGTGTGTGTTGCGCGTGTGCTTCTGCGTATGACTATATGTGTCGTGTGTGTGTGCCTTATCTGCATTATTTGGTCAGTCACGTTGATACTGGTCACAACTATGAAATGCAGTGATGTTACATGTGTTTTTCGTATAATTCCCATCATTATAGCCTCAAATTAGTCTGTCTTAGCCTCAAATAATGTGTGTCCTTTGGTGTCACTCCTGTTTTGAGAGTTTGTTTTAAGTGCACTGAAACTCTTCTTGGTCTGTAGATACTTCAATTCTCTGCAGAGCGAATGCTATCCTACATGTTTCCTATCTGATGTGAACATGGTCATTTCTGCACCAACTGGTAGCGGTAAAACAGTCCTCTTTGAGCTGTGCATTTTGAGGCTACTCTCCAAGTTCCTTTCAGCGGATGGGAGATTCAACCATGTGAAGGGTACCCTCAAGACGGTACTTCTCTTGATCTGCTGGTTTTTACATGTTGATATTCTATATTTAGCAACTATCTACAGTATATGTTCTTTTTTCGGCACATGTATAGCACAATTTTTTTTACAAATTCTGTTGTAGAATTTCAGAACATTGGTTAGACATGCATCTTAAACCTTAATAAAGCCAAAAGTTCTCATTGTTTAGTATAATTATGTCCTCTCATCGGAGGTCAGTTTCCTGGATGTCTCAGTTACCTTTACTGATTATGCTTGTCCTCAGAAAATTAGAGGCTCACAGCTTACAAGTGGTTTCTCTAAACCTGTACTATTAAGTTGCAAATAAATTTAGATACTAGTTTAGTGTATGGCGTGGTAATCACAAGAGAATAGAGATTAGTCTATTTGCTGTTCGTCCTGTTGGCCTCACTTCATCTACTGATTAGTTCCGTTCTTGGTAGATCTATGTAGCGCCATCCAAGGCATTGGTACAGGAGAAGCTGAGGGATTGGAATCAGAAACTAGGCGCATTTGGCGTAAGTTGCCTTGAAATGACTGGTGACAATGACTCCTTCAATATAAGGAACATTCAAGAAGCAGACCTAATTCTGACAACTCCGGAGGTGCACACTTGCTTTCGCTTATCTTGTTTTGATGTTCTTCGTTAAGCAATTATATTCTCTTCTTATACACATGGGAAACGTTATAAAACATCCTCTTTAAGATTATTACAGATCATGCTGCCGGGGGTAGGTAACTAATAATGCGCTCCCATGCCTTCTACAGAAGTTTGATGCTGTGACTAGATTTCGGATAAAGGATGGTGGCTTGAGTTTTTTCAGCGACATAGGACTTCTACTTATAGATGAAGTTCACTTGTTAAATGACCCGCGTGGAGCTGCTCTAGAGGCCATAGTGAGCAGGTTTAAAATGCTTTCTTGTAGACCTGAAATGAGATCGAGCCCTCTAGCTCACGTTCGTTTTATAGCTGTTTCAGCTACGATCCCTAATCTGGAGGACCTAGGTACATTTTAATTGAACAACTACTTCTATCCCTAAAAAACTAGGCAATGTTCTGTAAATTTCTGCCCACTTTGCTAATGGGTTATTAAACATCTTTGCAGCGGAGTGGCTAATGGTTCCTCCTCAGGGAATGAAAAGGTGATTTATGATCTTTTAGTTAAAGTTCTTAAGTTCTGTTTAATCAGAGAACCATTATCTAGTTCACTGGCTCTTCTCTACATTACTCTACAGATTTGGTGAAGAAATGAGACCTGTAAAGCTGACGACCAGAATTTTGGGTAAGTACCAAAAAGAACCTCTTATAAAGGTCCAAACTTTATGCTGTTATAGCATAAATTCATCACGAACAAACTTATAGCATCAGATGCTTCTTTTGTTTCTACTTGTCTGCTTTCTTGCATCGGCTCGATACTGTTAGGTTTATTCACACAACCGTGTTCGTACAGGGTATGCAGCTGCCAAGAATGATTTCCTCTTTGAAAAGGCAGGTCTTATTATCTCATTAAGAATCATTGCTTTAGTGGCAAATAGATTGCTTTTACCATTCTATTTATGTTTTCAGAAGATTATCAGATTTCACTTTTTTATTGTATTGCTGCTGATTCTCTTTCATTGATGCAGCGGCTACAAAACTACATATTCGGTAAGTTAGAACCGCACAGCTCAACTAATGTCTATCTCTACATACATAATGTCAGCTCAAGTACATTTTGATCCTTCTTTAGATATTTTGATGCAATATGCTAGAGGAAAATCTGCTCTAGTTTTCTGTGCAACGAGAAAGGGAGCACAAGAGGCAGCTCAGAAGCTCTCTCAGACAGCTATGACCTTTGGCTATTCCAATCCATTCATTAAGACAACAGAGCAGCTAGAAAGATTGAGGGAGGCCTCACTGTCCTGCAGTGACAAACAGCTTCAGTCTTATGTTCTCTATGGTGGTATGCCTTTCACATCTTTGAAAAAGATCTTCAGAAACTATTCCAAATGTTCTTTTTTTCTTCTTGCTTTAGTATGCAGGATAATTTCCTGTATCTGATATGCATTACATGATTTCAGTTGGCTATCATAATGGCGGTCTTTCTATGAAGGACAGAAATCTTGTTGAGAATCTTTTCCTTACCGGTGATATTCAAATTCTATGCACGACAAACACACTAGCACATGGAGTCAATCTACCCGCACATACAGTGGTGATCAAGTCAACACAGAACTAGTATGTTCACACAGTCTCCAATTTAGTTAATCTGAAAAGTGAACATGGGTGATAATCTTGATATTTTGCCACCTTTTATCTCCAGCAATAAGGAAAAGAGTGCCTACACGGAATATGATCGATCCACTGTATTGCAGGTATATCATTGATTTCAAACTGTTTTGACTGACCATGAGCAGTTGAGCTAACCTGTATTCTTTAAGTCCTTGTGATCATTGTATAGCTAACCTGTATTCTTTCAATCTGTAAAGAGGTCTAGGCAGCCGAATCCATATAATATGGTGTCGCTTGTATATTGAGATCATGAAGAATGACTGACCTGTAAACATTTAGAGTCGACTGAGTCCGACTAGAAAGTGATAAAACATAATCTAGAACTTAAGTTATTAAGCCTAAGTTTTACTGTTGTTTTTCCCACTTTGACTTAGTAGTGTTCTTCTAAGCAGTCTTCATATCCAAGTAAGGGCTTAGAAGTTAAATGTGTTTCAGACATTTTGCTAATTGCTCTTTGCATGTGTGTGTATTCCTGTGTTAGATCTTTTTTCGGGATGTTTACCTGTAGAAACTATCTGAAGTCTGTGATGTTCATATGCAGATTTGTGTTTAGCTATCCGGCCATTCAAGTTAAATAGCTATTTTACTCATGCAGATGTGTGGTAGAGCTGGCCGTCCTCCTTTCGATGATACAGGAATGGTCATAATCATGACAAGGAAAGAAACAGTCAGTGATAACATCCCTATTATGAAAATATTCACACCTCTTCTATATTGTGTTTCCTACACTTATTTATGGTGTATTGGTGTTGCTGCATTTGATTTGCAAATAACTCTTGTGCACACAATGTCTTTAGGTACATTTGTATGAAAATCTTTTGAATGGTTGTGAAATTGTTGAATCACAGTACGTACACAACCTCTGAATACATTATATGCATTGTTGTTGCTACATTTTCTCATTTCCTTAGTTCTGATGGTTGTGTCTACTTTCAGAATGCTTTCTTGTATGACGGAGCATCTGACAGCCGAAATAGTACAGCTGACTGTCCCTGACATTACACGCGCAATTGAATGGATGAAATGTTCATACTTGTATGTTCGGACAAAAAAGGCACGTATCTTGCAACATGTACCTTTTTATTTCTTGCAGCCATCATTTTGACTAAGTCTTTAAGCACTTCAGAACCCAGAGACTTATGCTGTTGAAAAGGGGATCTCTAGAGACTCTATAGAGAGGCATATGCAAGGTACTTTTTCTTACTGTTCTTCTTGATGGTTTGCCGTGGCAGAAATGCATTACATTTTTAGCACAAAACTTTCTGGATTTTGTCCTGTGGCTCCATATGATTTATTTACTGCTTGTTGTGGCAGATATTTGTGTTCAGAAAGTTAATGAGCTATCAAGAAACCAGATGATCTGGACTGATGAAGATGGTTTTCTCCTGAAGCCTCTTGGTATCCGTGGCTTTTATAACTGTTTGATGAAATTCTTATAAGTATCTTGATTATGTTGTGCATTTCTAACAAATAAAAGATTGGAGTCCGGGAAGGAACAACATCAGTACACTAACCAAAGTTTTCTCAACAATTTCCCAGAGCCTGGAAATTTGATGACAAAGTACTACTTGAAATTCGACACAATGAAATACATTATGCAATCAAACTGCAGTCTAGAAGAGGCACTTCATACAGTTTGCCGAGCTGAGGAGTTATCTTGTATGTACCTATGTTTATGTGATTTTCTTGCATATGAAGATCTTATTCACTGTAATAAATGGCAAATGAAGGGATACAGCTCAGACGCAATGAAAAAAGGCTTCTAAATGATATCAATGCTGATAAAGATGGACGGCTTCGTTTCCACGTCCTTGGAGACAAAGGAAAAAAGAAAAGGCGGATCCAGGATAGGGATGAAAAGATATTTGTTTTGGTCAATGACTGCTTGACTGGTGATCCTTTGGTCCATGATTTATCCCTAACCCAGGTCTAGTCATGTCATTTACTTTAATTCATTAGCATTATGTTAGTAGTACTTGACTTGACCTAATTGTTGTGCTACAGGACACCAATTCTATATGCTCAAATGGATGTAGAATTGCCAAGTGCATGAAAGAGTACTTCATATTTAAAAAGAACTATAAAGGAACATTGAACTCAATTATGCTTGCAAAATCCTTACACCATAAACTGTGGGATAACAGTACCTACTTGCTGAAGCAACTGCCTGGCATTGGAATGGTGACTGCAAAGGTAACTAGATACCGTATGCTGTTTGAGATGCAGACAGAACTAAACTCTGAGGATATATAATGCGAATATGCTTTTATGTTTAGGCATTACATTCTATGGGAATAACTTCATTTGAGACCCTTGCTGATGCTGATCCGAGGAAAATAGAAATCATAACTGGTCGAAAGTTCCCTTTTGGAGACCATATAAAGGAGTCTTTACTCTCATTACCTCCAAAGGTAGAGATGAAGATTGAGGAAACTGAAGGCCAGAGGCAAGGGAAGCCCAGGCTGGCTGTAACTTTGACCAGGCTAAATCAGGCTCAATCCAGTAAACGACATTATGCTGACCTGGTAAACTCTCACCCTTGGATTTCACTGTGTCACTCAAAAGTACACTTTTCTTGGTATCTAAGATGGCTGAAGTTGGAACGAAATCTTTTCAGATTGTTGGCCTGGAAGAAGAAAATGCTATCACCTATCATGAAAAGATCAGGTGATACTGAGTGTTCATTTTCTTTTATAGTAGATGTTTCTTGATCTTCATTTCTATTTTAGGCATTTAGCTACTTCTATCATATAAAGTGCTCTTGATACGAGGTTTCCGTGGCATTTTTATCATGATTAACTGCTGTATCTAGACAGTAGAGCTTATTAAGATACCACTGTTTCTTGCCCTTGAACTTTTTGAATGTAGTGTATGTGACATGTCAGTTTCTTGTCACAATTGCATGTTACTTTTCTGATGCAACCTTTTGATTCCCTGTCTTTTCATGTACTGTGGCAGGGTGGATGATTTTCTCAGGTGATGTTACCTTAATGTTTCTGCTGTCTATATCCACATTCATGTGCAGTACTGGTGTTCAAGTCTTTAAGTATTCCTTGAAGTTCTTTCCTCAATGAACATGACAACTACAGTGGACAAAGGAAGCAACAACTTTGAGACTATTTAAAGATTTGTCATTACTGTGGATGTCTCCACAGAAGGCTTGGTAATAGATATAGTAATGAATGATATTATGCTAACATCTAATGTTTAAGATACTTTTTTTTGTTTACAGCCCTTACCACACAACAGTGCTTTTACCAAACCATCAACTGGGAAAGCTTACTGTCAAGGCTGATTTGATTTTTGAAGAATTCAGTAAGAGCTCTGCTTCTCATTATGGTCACTCTTTCTTTGTTCTTTATCTTCTTCCTTTTTTTTTTCTTCTGAGAGTTCGTTTTTTAATATTATTCTGTGTACTGTGGTACTTAAATAGAGAATCATCGATATTCAGATAGTGATATCTGTAAACTGTGCAGTTGGTATTGATCTACACCATAAACTTCTACTGACAGAAGAGATAAAATCAAACGTGACTGCTAGACTTGGCAGCCAAAAATGTTCCTCCTCCCGACGTCCCTCTGAAGTTTTTCCAGTCAAAGGAAATACTGCAAGTACAACCCTACCTAAGGTGCAACCTATCCAGAGCAGACTGGATGAAAAAAGAGACGACATGTAAGTGTCTGCGTGTGTGTGTGTGTGTGTGTGTGTGTCTGCATCTAGTCCCCCCCCCCCCCTCCGAATTTCCGTAAGGGGGTCGCCTGGCACAGTCGGCTTGTAATGTTCCAAATTCTTACATAAGAATCTGTCTTTATGTTGACAGGCCTAGCTTTCAACTCTTAGATAAAGAAGATCTAGAAGGTATAGGTACACGCTATCATTTTGGAATATCATGTTTATATATCCTTTTTGTTTGTCGGAGACTGAGATCTATCCTGACGTTCATGAAGGTTTTGTGCCTAATAAAGTTGATGAAGATGAGTGCAAGATCATATCTGGAGATATGATTTTTGATCACATTCGTAAGAAGGCTAAGGATTTTCCTGTGATAACGTCCGGTGCCATTCACTTCCCTGCTTCAAAAGCCTCGAAACTACCAAGAAATTCCATTTTTGTAGAGCAGCATGCATCTCCTGGCATTCTAGAAATTTCCAAAGAAGTTGAGAGGACTGGTAACACACCAGAAACGCATAGCTTTACTTCAGAAAGAGAAAATTGTGGTTATCTAGTCGATCGAGATGATACAGGGCACAGTATAGCATCCACGAGCAATACAAATAATCTAGAAAAAAATTATGGTTTAGAATCTACAGGTATTAATACGATGAACAATTGAATATGATATGATTCTGTATTTCATGTGCAATCTTGACATCTAATTATGGTATGCAGGCACATTACATCCTGAAATTGAAGAGCAAAGGGAGGAAAGCCGAAAATTAGAGCCAATTTTTAATCATATCAGGAAAAGGTCCAAAAATTCTCCTGTGATCATTAAACCGAGCAGCTTGGAGTGTGGTGCTTTCTCAGGGCCACAAGGGCTGCTCTCTGTCAAGGAGCATCAGCTAAGCCATGTTGATGCCGTTCAAATGGAAGGAAAATACTCAAGTGATCTTAAAAGGACCAAGTATGATAACAATGAAACTTTGCCTGTTGAAACCCTGAAGGAAAAGAGGCGTTTAGCTTCTAACAGGACATTGGATCTTCCTTTCGAAGTCTTCAACAACAATCCATCCGACAGGCCATTGTATACATTGTTGAGAAAAGATATCCAGTTTGAACCTCCGGGAGACTTAATGGTGTCTGAAAGCAGGGGCACAACAAATCGTCTGATGGAAGCAAAAAGAGGTAGCTATTCCTTGGAAACTGGGGTCGGGACCTCGAATGTTGATTCCTTTCTCGGTTTCAAGAGTGTGTTCTCATTTCTCTGATCTCCTATCTTGATAAGGTAACTTTTCTAGTCATTTACATGGGTTTCCATTGCTCAAATACATATCCATTATCTGCATTATAATCATTATTTGAACATTACAGAGCAAGGAACTTCAGTAGACTACTTGGGTATGTATTCAAAGGCTGATGCCCACTTTGGACTTAATTACTGGGACTACATGGTATTACTGTTTATTCGTGATAACTAATCTCAGGTGCTAGCGTCTAGTGAGCTGACAGTTTCTATTTGTTCAAGGTCGGTGATGTATTCATTTGCCATCTTTCTAAGAACAGATAGGCTATGACTTGTGAGGGCCAGGCACCAGCTATTGTGGCTTTGTTAGGCAATCTATACTGTGATGGTGACAATTCTGGTACACTTCAAACACCAGGATCACAAAGAAAGTTGAAATAGAAAAATTAGCCTACTGTGAGTAAGCTCATGAAGTTAGCTCCTGAATTTGTCTTCTAGAGGAGAAGTGAGAAGAAAGATCCTCAGCCTCGGGCAAATCTGTCTGTTTGACATGTACTATTGTTTGTTAAACACAAAAGCTTCGTATTTAGTAGCATCACCAACAAAACGAGGATAAAGACAGTATTCTAGCGTAAATTATAGGTCATATATTTGAATCACGCCACCTCTTGCATAATCGTATTGAAACCCATATCTCTTGGGAGAGATTATAAGAAATAAAAATATCATTCACCTAAGTATCCAATTCTAAATCTTGAAAGGGGGAAATATCTTAACTAATTAAATTAAGCTATAAGCAAGATTATCAAATTTCTTGGCGCAAAAAATTGTATATGATGATTTGACTTACTAAATAAAGTTATGTAAGACACAAAAGCTTTCAAAATTTACATATAAGGTTTTGGGAATACTTAATTTTCAATTGACTATGTTATTTCAAAAGTTAAAAAGCTCATAAAATAACTCTAAAATAACATAGATTTCATGTAACGCTCGTCTTTTGGAACATCTTTTTGTACACAGTTCGTGCTTGTATTAGTTAACTTCTTTAATTTCTCAACCGAAAACTCAATTTCCTTACTGAGTTATCAACTCATAACGATACACCATCCACCATTTAGACTCCGACCATCTCTTTAGATAAAGCCCAGCCCACTGAGAAGAAAAATAACCGTTTGGCCCGCCACTCCAGGGTGTGATTGTGTGAATCACAAATCAGAAATATGACCGTTACTTTCACCGCCACAGCAGAAAAATAGCCGTTGCCCTCATTTAAATACTCCCCGCATCAAAAGCCAAATACTAACTTATTTCCATTTTCTTCTCCTCTCAAATCTCGGCTAATCTCTCCACTTACTAAATCGTAATCTCCTAATCCTCTCAATTATTTCCTTCTTTTCTTAATCTTCGATTGTCATCTGCATTTTTTGTTCACATTTTTGGATAGTATACCTTAATCCATTTCACCAAATAGAGAAAGTGTATCATATATTACAACCAAAATGGCAGAAACAAAGGATACCCACATAGTAGAAATCCCAGTAGATCAAGAGAAATTAGGAAATGCTCTTACTATTGCAACAGCTATCCAACAACACCCAATGATGGAAATCTCACAAAGCCCTGGGCATTTGTTGCTCCTGAAGCTATGGCAAAGGGAAGAAGACCTTTTCGCCCGTCGAATTACGAGGAAAGAAACCCGTTTAGATGCAATTAGAAGAGAGATCTTCCAACTATGCTGCTTCTTCTTCCTCTTTCATGGGTTTTTTTCCACCATCCTCTTCATTTCTTCGGTTGATCAAGACCGCGATGAAGAGCATTTGAGGTGCAAGAAATGGTGGATTCCGTCTATTCTTTCTATTGTGACCTCAATGGCTGTTGTGGTATTGGTGCAAGTGAAGCTGTATTGCTACTGGAAGGTTGCGGCGCGGCTAAAGAGAGAGGCTGGAGACAATAGGGCTCTGACAAGGTGCATTCAGGAGCTAAGGATGAAAGGGGCTAGCTTTGATTTGTCCAAGGAGCCTCATATGAATGGCAAGAGGATGAAGAGCTCGAGTGTTGAGATTAAGTGGAAGCCCATCACTTGGTGCTCTCAATATCTTGTTACCCTGTGTCTTGTTGTCTTTGCTGGACTTGCATTTCCTGCCCCTAAGTTGTTCCTCTGTGTCTTCTGATTCATTTGATTGATTTTACTAACAATTCTTTGGATAATACAATTGCTGACCCTTTTGGTATTCAATCAATGTTTTGACTCTTCACCAGCTAAATCTATATCTAGAAAGAACCTCTTGGGATTTTAGTTGTATGCAATACTACTATACTGTTGATTTGTTCTGTAATGCAGAGTCAGAGATAGCTAATTAATTGAGGTACTGCACATGCAGCTCTTAAGAGCTAGCCGGGCGATGGTGATAATATAAGGATCAGCAACCCTTGGACTTGGTGGTAGGCTGCTATGGAAGATGCTCCATTGAAAAATTATAGGACAAAGAGTTTTGTGACATATTGGACAAGGGTCAGATTAGTACGCTATGGATCTCTGGTGCTTAGCATTTGAGCACATGCTGGTGCTCTCAAAACTGGTGCAGAATGTCTTATCTGAAGAGGGAATTATTTACTGGTGTAGAGTGTCCTATCTGATACCTTAATATAGATTTGTAGAACAATTTCCATACCCTTTTTGTATATTTCTACATGTTATACAACCTGTTATATTTTGAGATGTTATCTAGATCTCAATGTGGTTGAGGCATGATCTTAGTACCAAAGTTAGATTATCAATAAGAGAAGAACATGGTCAATCCGTTTTCAGCAAGATATGCTGCTGGTTTTATAGTAGCTGATGTAATTTTAGTGTGTTGTTTCTACTTCCCTTTCATATACAAATAAAAACTCCTCAGAGAGAGGCCTCATGCTGAAAAAGATTTAGTCCTCATATAAGGCGTCCAATTCTAAATATTTGATCAAGTGACTATATTGTCTCCTAAAGGATTTTTGAGTATAGGTGCCCATCACCCTTCAGCACTAAGCTGATGCTGTTAGAATCACCTTAACCAGTTGCAAACTAGCCAAGCTCGAAATCTTAGGCAATCTCGAGAGAGAGGCCTATAGGAAAAACATATAGGCCATTGCATTCTCTTCCTGAAAAATACAAGCTAAGCGGTGAAAATGGCTCTAGATAAGAACGCAAAATCTCACTTTGGACATCTAGCTCGGCCAATAGATCAATAAGGCTTGGCCACAGCAAAAGTAGCATGCGGACACTTGGTAACACAATACTATAAAGAGGGCTGCATATGTAACACGTGTTTAACACATGGTATTGATCCTAGAGGTCGAAAGCGTGAAGTGAATAGCAGCTTTCTCATTTCCAGTATAGCAGTAAGCCAGTAAGCCAGTAAGCAGTAAGCTAGTTCGAAATTTCGTGGTAACTAAAATTGTAATTCAGCATAGTAGTCCTGTTATTCTTTACTCCTAACAGATTACTTCCGCCTTCAGAGAGTATATTGCTAATCAACTTCTTCTAGTGAGTGGTGATATTTTTTCTATTGCTTTCTGCAATATGTTCTCTGTTATGTATCAAATCTATGATTGTTATATGCGTTACTTATTAAGCATTGAATAGACGTTGTTCTTATGGCTTTTTTCGAATGATTTCTGCCCGTCCACACTAGACATGCCTGGATACAGTTCTTACAAACTTTGTATGTAATGCAGAGGCAGTGATGGCTAATTTAAAGATTGGACATGCAGCTTCTAAGAGTCCAAGCGTGTTGAAAGAGATTATTTATGCGACCGCCCTCGGCCTCGCCGCTGGGTTACTATGGAAGATGCACCACTGGACTAATCAAAGGAGAACCAAAGAGTTCTATGACATGTTAGAGAGGGGCCAGATTAGTGTTGTAGTGGAAGATGAGTAGGTTGAGATTGACGAGTTTTCTTAGGCAGTCCGAGTCTCTCATCACTCATGTAGAAAGCCATTTCATTCTAGTTGATGTACCGCATATTCTGTCTGGAAGCTAGCTACCTTTATACGAGTATTTAATTCGTCACTGATAAATTTGCCTAATTTCTTCGTCTCCAGACTTTTAAATGTCATCCGTCTGTTGAATATCTGAGATCTTATAATGGTTAAGGGCTTAAGGCAACCTTAAAGATGAAGAGCGGGTTCTCACTCTTGGCAAAGAGTGCATGTTTGCTACACTAAGACATGGATTGTATTGCATCGTACTTGTAATTGCATGCAGGTGTTTTACAAGGCTTGGGACAAGTTTTCCTTGATTCAAATGAAATAGTACAAATTTCCTAAACTTCTGTAATAGTGTATACCTGAAAATAATAGGCCAAAGTAGTCGCATTTTAACCAAAAGCCCTGAATGATCAATGGAGCTGTTAGGAAACACAACTTATTTCGGCTACCAAGTACAAGCAGAGTCACAAATTTGGTGCAACTCAGATTTTTACTAGGCACCAGCACTGCGGAACCTCCAAAAGCCATTAACAAATAAAGATTCACAGATTTGGTACCACGTACAACACTGCTCCTCACCAGACACCAGCACATGTAGAAGTGTACAACTACTAAAGTAAACAAATTTAGATAACAAGAAAAGGAAATGATTTTCATATTTTTCATTTTAATGATCACGGTATAGTCAAATCATAAACAAAGATCATGTAAATCTACTTGTAAGAACATCACAGAAGCAACAATTCAAGACCCTTAAAGCAAATGCCTGACTGACAAATCCTTTCCCTTCAACTGCAGCGTAACAATAACGGATATATTATGAAATGAAGTCACTATTTCCTAGTATCCTTGTGATCTCTCAGCTGATGAAAGAAGGCAATTCTATCAAATACACATGAATAAATGTATGCTTCTGGAAGGTTGCAGGAATCTACAAGCGACTTAGTCCCATTGTACCGTCCTGTGAAAAGTCCATTCTGAACCATTAAGTGTTGATTTCCCATCAGAACTGACTAGATCATATGGTGAATCCTCTGGAAATTCGGTTGGCATGGATTTCCAGTGCAAACATGGCTCCCAGTGTGCTTCCTTAAGCACTTTGAGTATCTCTTCCACTACTATATGGCTTCCTTCAGCTGATAGATGTACACCATCTCTGGAAGACAACGGACAATTCAAGTTCAACACACAACTTCCTACAACGCCTATCTACCTGTACGTGGAGCTAGTTTTTGTATATAGATATGTTAAGTGAGGGTGTGCATGTTCAAGCATTTGTGTGTGAAACAATTACCTCAATCCTTTCTCGTAGCTTTTTGTGAAGGCATTTTATATAAACAAATGTTGATATAGTTCCATGATTGACAAATCGTAACAGCGATTAAAAGTCGAAGAAAATCTCAAGCATACTTACGTAAAGCAAACCCTCAACCAGTCATCCCTCTTCTGGAATGCTGTCCAAAGATCAACAACTTTGATATCCATGTCCTGGCACAGCTCTATCAGTGCTTTGGAATAACTCCCACATATCTCATTTGTTCGAACTAACTCTGAGATATATTGACTGGTTCAAAAGAAAATATAACAAAGGATAACCTTCTTTAGCTAGCGTCCTGCTTTATGTGAAAAAATGATAGAGAAGTACAGATTTCACAAGATAACCTTTTATTTTCTCGAAGCTGCACTTCGTTCACTGGAGGAGTGGCAAGGAAGATGATTCGTATTGTATCTGAAAGGTTCTAAAAATTAAATAGTTTGGGTTAGACTTCAGCCAGAATATAGGCAAGAGAGGGACCGGGTAGATCAAATAACGTGTACCATCTACACAACACAAAAAGTAAAAATTATAAAAGAAAGACTCCAAAATCAAAGATGTATGTTGCCTTTTTAGTTCTAATATCCCGATATTTCTCAACTCAGAGCCTGTGATCCTTAACTCCTTATTGCCAGCAATTGCCTTCCGAAGAAATGTCAAATGACAAAGGAGGCGTAAATTGAGATAACCAAAAAGTTACGGAATTGCCTTCTTAGAAATTAAAAACAATATACACTAAAGAAAGAAGTTAAAATGGTTTGCCCCAAGTTATAGTCTTAAATCTGCCCTTGAAAACAGGATGCGTTCTCTATCTCATTTAATATGTAACTCACGTTGGTGTGGAAGCTCGATATATCATCTTAAGCCAAATATATGAAAAGTCTATATAGAATGGCCAAGTCTGACACAGGGACACATAGTCGATCAGAACAATGTAAGGAATAAAAGTCTGAAAATGGCAAATGCAACACCACCTTGAGATGAGAAGCAATCTTCCTCATGTTCTCAACATATTCCGGAAGAGGCACATGAGGGCCAAGGCCTGACGGGTGAGCTCCCATTGAATCATTCCCTCCAAAGTACACTATAACCAATGAAGGTTGAGTAGCAGCATCCTAGGAGGGTAGCAAAATAGGGTGAAAATCACAATTAGCAAGGCAAAAACAAAACATTGTGTTATGTACGAGAAACACCAGTAACTCAGTAAAGATAGCACAACTAATTTGAGACACTTGCAATAGAGTCTGGAATAATATGTAATATGTACATTGAGGCTTGACCTAGCATGAGAACCAGAAAAGCACTCTTTAGAACTTCAACCTTCATGAACGTCAACCATGATAAGCCTGATGAGTGATGGTTATACTGAGCACAATGTTGAAGGCAAAGCTCACCTAACCCTTACACATCTAAGATGGACTACAAGCCCTATGCAAGTCTCCCCCACCCCCTCCAGAAGAAGAGAAAAATCATTATCTCTATTTGTTGTAGATTGAGCATGGCATCATGATCATTTTAATTGGGTGACTGAAAAAAATGTACAGGAAACTTTAGCATTCCAGCTTTAATTAACCAGACCGCATATCCAACAAGTGCAGGAAAAATCAGACTTGGTAATTATCCAGAGATGGTAACTTGATCCATTCTAGAGACCACTTTACAGTTCATCTCACTGGAAACAACAGTGCAGAAATCAATGTTTAAGCTAGTCCATCTTGCCTCTATAATTGGTATGTGATGTCACTGCTTATATGTCATAACAGGTCCCCTCAATGCCAACACAGTAACAGCTTCTCTATCAATTACAATTACAGAAAAATGGCCGAAGAGGTTGTATCCTCGTGCCTAACGATTATCAAAGGATCCTAGGGGTAAAATAGCCATTGATTTTAGTTCCAAGAATACACCCCCAGTCATGTCCCAATACCTCCATGAAAACACCAGCACCAAAAATTTCAAAAATTAATATCCATAAAAACAAACAAACAGATAAACATATCCCTCCTAAGAGTTGAGATACTGTATCCAAGTGGCACCTCTGTTATGAGTCCTGATATCAATCTAATTAACAGACAAGTCTTCTAGCGTTGCTTATTTGTCATCTTATATTATACGGAACTTATGGAACTATGGAGTTACCCTTAAATAGCTTCATTCAGAAATAAGGTGTCATGTTCGTACTATACATCCAAACTATGAAAAGTCTTTCTCCTGTACTTAATCCTCCCATAGTCTGTGCTCCTTTGGAGCACGAGACAACCTTGACTTAAAGTTTGAGAGCCGGCCTAGAGCCTTGTTTTTGCAGTCCAGAAAACACCAGCAAGAAGAACTATAATCATACCTTCGGAAAGACTTTCTCAAGGACTTGCACCGCACGACGAGAGTTCCAACCGGTATATCCTCGCACAAAAATGTCGGCCTGTAGATTTCAGAAACAAGACTCTTTTTAAAAGGCCTCTCCACAAAGTCAGATGGCTTTGCAAGAAATGAAACAAGCGACATGCAAAACAACAGCGATGAAGAGATGGAATAAACTAGAACGTTTTGAAACCACTAAACAAAAACCAATATAGTAGATTAGTAGCGCAAGCAGATGCTTCAAATCAAGGGCGTAATCCACTTGCCAGATATTAGTCTAATAATTTATCTCAAAATTAGAAGTTTATCTTCTCTCGTAAAGTTTATTCAAAAAAAAAAACAAAGAAAAATTTTAGAATGAAACGGTTTAGTAAGGGGGCAAAAATTATTCAATCAAAGGATCTAACAATATTAACTCCACTTTGGAACAAAAATTTAAAGATACACAAGTGACACGATGGTGCTACATCAACACTATGTGATAAAGAAAAAGCAGAAGACTTGTAATGCTAAATCTCTTGCAACCACAGTGTTAAAATCCAGAGCAGAATCTCAGTCATCTCAAAGCCTTCCTTAATTTGATATTAGTAACAGTTAGGAACTACTGAGAGTACTATATTTAATCAGTTTCCTTTGTTCTACACGTATTCATAATCAAAGGCTTTTACTGCCTTCAAAGTCCAACTCCAAACAGCATGCACTATAAGTGCTAGACAGTCAAGAACAATTCCTAGGAAACTGTATTTATGTATAGAGAAAAATTCTCTGCAAACTGTCCATACAAAGGGTGATGATAAATTTCTGGTGGAGGAAGACAGAAGCTCAGTCCAATCCAACCGTTAAGCTGAAGGTATGATGCAAAAATGCCAAATATCCTTTGCATCCTCTGTACTTCAAATTCTTACATCATTCCATTTCCAGAAAAAGCATTTTTTATTATGAGATGATCACATATGACATATCACGGAAGCACATAAAACCAGAGATTTATTGAACAAACTTGTTCTTAAGTTATCTGATTAGCTACTAATACATACGGAGTAGAATATAGGCTAATGGCCATCTATGTAACTCTCTGCCTTCATTCTCCAAGCCAAGATAAGTATAAAGCTGTAATGCACAGGACATGTTTTATAGTCTATCAGCACAATCTTATTTTCTACAATTAATTCCAAAGCTGAGTTTAATCTATTGCAATGGTGCAAGTAATTTAAGGGTTTCGAGTTGAAGCAGGGGTATTTAGTGTCTCAATTCAGGTAAAGTTGAACACTCGGGAAGTCATGTCTACACTGCTTAAATTTTTAAGAGCTTTTTCCCTGAATAGGACATCCTCAAAGTCGGTGCAAATTAGAGGATATGTTGCAAAAATCAAAATGCAAATCAAAACCCCATCCATCAGTGGCTTTTGTTCTTTCTAATTAACAAAACTAAGGCAAAGTGCCATTCTTGTTGGAAATTTGACATCGAAAAATGGCTTAGGAAGATTTCACCTCAATGTCTTTTACAGGCATTCTTCCACCACCTGTGTGACCTTTTCATATTCTCAGACTGTATACAATCATACAACAGGACCCATTCCCCCCACCCCGCAATAAGACCATTATTAGACATGAAATTTCTAGTACAACACAAATATAAAACACCTTAAAAACAGCTGAATTTCGACACTTATGATATTAACATATCGAACCCAATTATTCTAGACACAGTTGAGCCAACAATTTCCTGATCTTTCAACAAAGAATTGAACTTTGCATGGAAATAAAACACAGATAAAAATTCTAAAGAAGACATAAATGATAGACATTTCAATTTCAAGTAAATCCAGACATAAACACAACAAATACAGCTCAATTTAAACACTCCACAATCCACATGATTATGATTTATAACATATTAACATACCATAATCATACCCAATAAAGCTTAAATACAGTTGACCCAAAAATTCCCTGATCTTTCAACAAAGAATTGATCTATGCATGGAAATAAAAACACGAGATAAAAATATAAAAGAAGAGACAAAAGAGAGACCTTGCGAGCATAAATATCAGCAAGAATGGCACCCCAACCGCCATTACTGAAGCTGTACTGTACTATGGACGATCCAAACAACACGAATTGTGGTCTTGATGGCCCAACCATGTTCAATATCTCTCTGTTTCTTGAAAAATTCCAGGGTATCCAAGAGCTGAATCTACTGAGTGAATTTGTATACTAATATACTACTTATACTCTAGTACTATATGATACTATATGCAAGTTAACTAGTTAAGGTGTGATAATAGTACTATAGTACTGATGTTACTAGTAGTAGAAATAATAATGAAGTTACTCAGTACTCAGTGAAAAGGATCTATATTTTGGATAATAAATGCACCGTAGACATATTGGTTATGGTTGTGGTTGATGACATTGAAAGCTGGTTAAAGGTCCAATTATAATTCAATATCTTTACGTACATAAACAATGCAAGCCCCACTCCATGCAATTTAATGCACGGAATGTCAAGTAGCAGTCTCTTTGACCTCATCACTTTTTGTACCTAGTTTTTCACTTTCGCGTGTAGAGGAGGGGACATCACAAGTGTTGTAACTTGAAAGTGTGCTCTGATCTTGGCTTATCTTGCCTTAATAATGCTCCAACTGATCTGCCTACAATCATAATATGTCTCATATATTGGTAAATATATCTCATCTCATGTCCATAATTTCGTTGCATGTCATACTATATTGGACGTGATATGTCATACGTGGAAGTTAAGGTGTCAATTTTCAGATTTACCAAGTATATACTGTGTATCCATCAGTTCGGTGCACAGAGTATCATGATAAGATATAAAAAGGAAATAGAGGATCTTTACGGCTATAAAATTACAAACTAAAAAAGATTTTGGGATGGGATTATGTTAGCTGATTACTTGTAATCTACAAATACTACAGTAATGCATAGTACTATAGTAGTTTTTGGGGAGACATTGGGTTCATGGTCATCAAAATCTGATACAATACGTTGGTTGGAAAGGTCACACCAACAAAGAAGCAGATGGCATAAATTTCATGTAAGATAGAGCTTTCTAGATTCTAGAGTAAGGAAGTAGTACATGCTATTATTCATCCACCCAACTTGGCCAACTTTAATTGAACACTGAATTTTCAGCGCAGCTAGCTCCACTACCTGGTAGATGCTTGATATAGTCCTGCACTCATGCAAATGGTCTGCTGTATTCCTTCGGTTACCAATATTTGGCAATGATTTTGACACACTCCAAAATTAAGTTTTTACGGATCCTAGTTTTCAATGCTCCTCTTTGAGGAGGAGAATGTAAAAATCAACGGAAAGAGTACAAACTAAGAGTACTCAACAAAGTGACAAAAGGTATGACTTATGAGTCGTTTTCTGAGTAGTTGGTACACGTGAAAATGTAAGTCATCCAGACCCATGTCTATTTTCGGCCATGATGGACTCACTACAACAATATGATATATCTTCTGGTACCTTGAATGAAACACGTCCGTCAGATTGCTCTTTATTGCGAAACATATAATCAAGCCATAGTATACAGACCTCACAAAGCTCCATTCATCCTCAAACTTGATTACAAAAGCAACATAAATCCAAGCAACAGATTAGTCTTGAATCGGAAGAAACTACAAATACAAGTAAGATTGCAATTAACATGTAACATCACACAATGAATTCCCAATAACTTGATAACAGAAAAGTCGTTACAGAAATCATCTCATATCCTTCACGACAAGAGGGAATCATGTGCGATGCGACCACAAAATTGGCAGAATACAAGTGCTTGAGTATTTTAGAACTGTAGAAGAGGAAATTAATTTCTTCAGCCGGAATTGCCAGCTCCTGTATACTGTATAGTGCTCAATTTGAATGAACCAGTAAAACAACTATAGACAACAGATGTTCGACCAATAGCGGTACAACTACAAACCCCTATGTTACAACGTAAAACCCCCTTCTTCTATAATGGGGTAGTATTGATCAGCAGTACATAACACATCATACAAAAATTTCTCATATATTTTCCCACAGATTGTAGGGGAAAAAGTAGGTCAGTCAGACCAATGTTGCCCCTGAGGTCCGAATCCTTGAAGGCAAAAGAATGTGCTTGTGTTACTAGAACAGAACGCCCACATTTTGGTGTATAAAGTGAATCTTAGCAGGCCAGTGTTTTTCTATAAAGCAACAATTTCTGCAGCTGTAATAACCATATAGCTACATGCATTCCAAGAAGTCGAGCCTTCAACATAATTTCTTCCAACCAGACAGTTATCCATGTTATCAGAGATCTCTTTTCCAACAGCTTCGCCTGAATGACTGCTTCAGAAGACACCTTACCGATAATCAAGAACATGTCCAATGATGACCCTTGTAACTGGAAAAAAATATATGAGAGAGAAAACCCATTCAGAAAGCTGGAATGCAAGAATTGGAGACAAAAGTCCGAAGAAGCAAATGAAACAAACATACACAACGGAAATCCTCTGTCACCCTAAGTTAAAATGTACACACAGCAGCAAGAAAGATTTAGCAAGCCAGGCATAGATTCATTGAAGACATCAGCCATTTCACGCCTACCAAAGCTACAAAAAACTGACAAATCATTTAACCGAACATAATTAAGAAAAAGTGTGCCACCTCCTAACAATGCTACTGACTTCCCCACCTCTGCACTCGGCAAGTACCGTGGAAATTTTTCAAACTGAACGCCCACTAGGAAATTCTGAAATAAAATGATCCCAAACTTAACAAACACAACATCACCCCTCCTGGTCTTGTCGTTGATAAAATTTGAGGACCATGAGATTTTTGCATGACTTACATCTAGACTTTTTGAGCATGGCAAGTATAGGCTATGGCCACCTCCCCTTATATAAAAAGAATCGTGTGTGCAATTCAATGCTTTAACATACGCGAACTTGTGAAAAGTCACAATCTAGACCCCTTGTCCATCCCAACCCCCCACCCTTAAAAATCACAGAAGACCAAACATCTAGCTCAATGATCCAAAATAGTTAGGTTGGCTCATAGAAATAATCCTAATTGCATAACTTTAAATAGAAATTTCAAAGTTCTGACATAATTAAAAATAGTACTTTCTGTCTCATCAATAGTCTTCAAACCAGGAGAAAAATCCAGTTCACATATAAACAGGGCAAAGTTCGAAGCAATACCAAAGCATTATTGACTGCTCGCAAACAATCATTGGTCTTGAGCATTAATAAGATTACACGTGGCAATCTCCTTAGAAGTTCAGATATCTGAGGGAAGTACAAGGATGCATACATCTGCGAACAACAATTTACGTTGCATGAATATTCCAACAACAATATTCAAAACAAAAGCAATAGATAGATATGTACACAAGTATATCCCAGTTGATTGGGAAGACCATAATCCATTAATCCATGAATCAGTGAAGTGTGATAGTCTAAGCAGCAAAAAAAGACATCCTAAAGCAATGTGCTTTGATGAGTTCACCTGCAGTTCTGAACGATCGCTGTCTGTCCCTTGTACCACCAAGTGATCGACTGATGTATCTATCACCCTGTTCCAAGGCCTCATAGTTAAAATACCGGCAAATAGTGCATATAGGTCCTCCCCAGCACCCAGTTTCGCACAATTTTGCTTAATTGCTTTTGCGTCCGAGAATACCAAACCCTGCATATAATATATGCATCATGAATTAGATAAAAAATTATTAAAATATCTGCCATTAGTTTAGCTTTCTCTTTAGGACTTCAAAAGCATGGGATAACACACTCAAACCTTCCATAGTGCAGCATAGCTAATCCTGGTCGAAAAATCAAGTTCTTTATACAGACCATGGTCCAGCAACACCAACTGTGGTTTCCTCTTGCCTGCTGATAGGAAGGGCAGTCAAGGGTCTTCGCATATGAAAAGCAAAAGAGCAAGACAATTCAAGGGCACATGTATGACCAAAGTAAAGACAAAACATTTTCAAAAAAAAAACACCCACCCAAACCCCCACCAGGCCACCAGGCCAGCACACCCCACCCCAACCAGCATATAGAGATCGTATGCACATTTGTAATAGGAAAGAGACGTTTACACCTGGCAAAGACTTATTTTACTTGCTAGACACACAATTCTATCACTTGTGTATATGGTAGAGCTCAGCACTATAGAAATAGTAAGGCTAAGGTCACTACAACTTGTCCAAACTCCAAAGACATCTTGCCTCATATTCTGTATGTGTTTGCTCTGTGAACATGTGTGTGGGCTTATGAGTGTGCGTGCATGTAAAAATAATTTTTTTTCCCCAAAAAAGACACTCTTTCTCTCTATTACAAAGACAATAAAAGTTTGGCATGCACAAAAAAGGTAAAATACTATGATAGTATGATTGCCGAATTTCTAAAAAAAATAGTGCATTCAGATAGAGCGAAACTCTAGTGCTTTGGAATAAACAAGGGAAGTTGCTTTGGAGTTGTGCGACTACAACCATTTTCTAGTGCATTCGGATAGAGCAAAATTCTTGTAATATTTTCCAGTGACATTCACTCGTTGGATTTTGTTTGGGGTCAGATAGTGTATTTGGCTTGCCTTTGGACGCTTTTAAGGGTATCACAATTACCCATCTTCATAGGAGATGTACTCACTTGTATTCTGAAGCTAAGAAGACTCCTGGTCCACATATATTTCTCAAATTTTTAATGAAAGCAGTAAATTTCTATCAAAACAAATATATAATATGTGAACAACTTGCTCAGAGAGTCTACCTGAAATGCCAGAAACTAGATACATATTTTTGCTCCATGTCTGTACATGTAGTGTTATTTCCTACAGGAATTATTAGAAAAAGAAGGGCCCGCATCTCACCTAATATATTTCTTTTGCCCGAAGGCATCGGGCGAACAAGCAAGTTGGCTGCATGAGGATCACAGTGTACAAATCCATGTTTATAGATCATCTCAGCAAAAGCTTCAGTAACCTGAAGATGTTACAGCAGCAACATTGTAAAAAAATAGCATCAAAATCTGTATAACAAATGAAACTATAAGAAGGAACTTGATTTCCACCCTATGAACCTTGTTCTTAAACACAAATCTACAACAAGTAGTAGAGAACAAAAGCTCAGAATAGCAATTTTCTATAAGCATTTCAGGTATGCCAGTAATCACAAGAGCAGTAAAGTTACCAGCCTCGAAACATCATATGGCTGAATTCCCAATTTGCGTATGCCCTTCACGTCACTAACTTGCACCCCATCCATATACTCCATAGTTAAAAGTTTGGAGGTGCTTAAGTTCCAAAAGACCAATGGAATATATACACTATCTGCTATATGTGGTGATAGTTTCCGAAAATTATGTAAGCATTTCTCGCTGTTCCTTGCCTCCACCACAAAGTCCAATTCCTGATAGACACGTCAACCATAATCAAGGATTAGGTTTCATGCTCCAATAACAATTTGTTTCACTTACCTAGGATACAGCTTAAGAGCCCAATATAGATCAAATAACTGGAACAAACCTCCATATTTTCAAAAAAAAAAAAAAAAAGAAAATGGAGAAGTTGGAGAACAGGTATATGTCGTAAGATGAAATAAAAAAAAATATAATACTCTTTCGAATCCTGGTCCTGAATAGGGCTACACTTTTTAGGATTATGACTTGATAAAACTCAAAGCAACTACATGAAAACCTGTGGAAATCTAATTTACCGTTTACCTACATTTGTGTAGTCAAAGCCAAGTAACCAACATCCTGGTCAGGAGACAAGCAGGACTGCTATCAAATATTTAATGATTGGCCAGAAAGGTGGATATTAATCTTATCAAAGTAACTTAGATAGAACACAAACCTTTTAACAAGTAGATCATACAAGTGCTAAGATGAGCCCCGTTTGATTTTAGCTAATACGTAAAAAGCACCAACTTTGCTAGTTATCTGGTAACATGTAATGAAGTGGTTTCCAATCTTTCAAACATACAACCAATACAAAAAAAAAAAAAAGCAAATAAAATATCCTCAACTATGAACAAGGAAAAAGGCTAGTATATAAATGTAAGGACGTCTAACACACCCATACATATGTAAAAAATATACGCATCATAAAATATATTGATGCCATTTTCCATTACCAACATCTAATAATCTGACTATATATTCAAGATCTGCCAGATACCTTAGGTAAGCTTTCACGGACTTCAGCAACCAACCACCTAGGCATCACAAAAGATCAATGTCTTAGAATCTAAAATAACAGTTTAAGGCAATACAGAACTTATTTAATGAAACAATGATCATGAGTCATGCACAGGATCGTATATGCATCCATAGCAACATAGTGATATCATATTTTATTCTTTTATGATATCATCCAACGTAAAAGCACGATGAGACTGCTTTATAGAAAAGGCTGCCACATCTCCCCCCCCCCCCCAAAGAAAAAAAAAAGGGCAGGCAAAAAGATATTCAATTACCTATAATCAAAGTCTGGAAACAGCCTATGCAGAGTGTTCACAATCAACTCCACAGTTGCATAATCTGCAGCCGCAGTATCGGTCATGTGAGTGTGCTGAACCTGAATATTGGCATATATTGGGATATGTAAAAAAATTATTAAAATACCGCTCAGATCCATGTTGTGTGCTACACGAGAAAAACAAAAACAACAGTAAAGTCATTAATGATTATAACCTTCACAGCAACTTTTTGGCCATTACGCAAGTGCGCAACATGAACTTGTGCAAGGGAAGCACTTGCAATGGGGACAGGATCAAATTTGGTGAAGATCTGCACATAACAGAGCACAAATCAGTTGCAAACAGCATTACGAATGCTTCAAGAGTGTGCTATCCGTAGAGTGTTAGTCAACTACAACAGTTCCTTGTCCAATCTTGTGTCTCTCCACTCCCGCAGTACTCTGAGACCAAAGTCTATCTCCTCCACTCTGCCTTTCGCTGCCTCTTCTCCTCTCCAGACGGCAAAAAAGGTGTCTCGGGGAAATATCATAATGAACAGTGAAATATAACTTTGGTCCAGGGCTTCGGCATCTAGGTCTTTCAGAAATTGATCTCTTCTCCGAACACTGATAGGTCATGTGTTTCAATCCTTTCTTATCAAGAACCAAAAAGGAGACAATATTGAGCCTGAGGAAGGGACCACGTTTAGACAATGGTACTGATCCATTAGCCCTAGCCAGATTACAGCAAGCATGATGCGTGGCATCTGTATACTTATTCATGCTTACAATGATCAACACAAAGTTTTATCGGAGATCCTAGGGAATCATGTAGGTTTCACATGTAGGCAGAGAGTACATTACACGCCAATTTGTTTCATTACCACCACCGCAACCCGCGACCCCCCAATTTAAAGATGGGTGTAACAGAATAACCACCAGAGAAGTTATGGACATTTCACTGTTCAAAAGGAGGGAAGTAGAAGCTCAACAAATCAAAAACTTAATGACACAATACGACACCCCCACCCCCCCTAATGCCTAAACAAAGAAAATAAAGAACGAAAATTGATAAAATACACAGCCAAACTTCTACTCCATGGTGCATGGTGAGAAACTCTGGTCAATTCCTCGCGTGCTTTAGTGCTTGAGAACATTGCTTATGCATCACAATGGCTCAGCTCCTAGCACGATTCTTAAAAACAATCTATTTAAGTAGATATTTATGCATTGGTACCACAACGATTGCATTTGGTTTTAGGTTACCAAGGATTGTATGACGAAAACTCAGACCTTCTACATCAAATATTGAACTAGAAGGCATAAGGATGACTACAGCAGTGCAGATAGGTTATTTCATTTTATTAAACTGTTGTTGGTTAGAAGGCTTTCTCCACAGTTGATCGGGCACAGAGCTCTAGCTCAGGCATGAGATTCCAAGATACGATGAACTGAATGATCGAACAAACCAGAATGACTCCTTTCTCCTGTGTCCTTATCAATGCATAGCCGAAACCTCTTTCCATTTCACAGTGTTGTTTAGTCAGACCTGCATCTTCATATTTCTCACTGGAGGCAGGATTTACCCCCCACACCCAACCGTTCAGTTTCTCCAAAACCTTAAGCGACTAGCCCCACCTATTTTTAAGTTTTTACTATTTCAAAGAACAGAGCAAACAGATTACACATGAGGAAGGGGTAAAAAAGGAAAGAAAAGACAATTGTCATATCCAAGCTGTTGAGATTTTATCTGATTCTTCAACAGTGGTTCAGGCTATCAGACACCCAAGCAAAGCTGGACGATTGAGGGATACAGACATCTGTAATATCGTTTTTCAATTAAAAGTTTTAGATTCTGTATTATTAATAAAATTAATCAGAGTAGAGTAGGTAAAGACATAATCTGGCATATCCTGCTAGACGAAAAGGGCTGCTTTTATGTATCGCTAATTATGAGGTGGTGATTCACAAAAAAAAAAAAAATAAAAAAAAAAATTGATGATAAGGAGGTATAGATGCTACAATGCCATATGTAAAGCTTGACTCATTGCATCAACAAAGGGAGGGGGGAAGAGATAAGGAAACAAAGTACAAAGAGGTACATACTTCTTCTGGAGGCCCTCCAAGCTCCTTCCTAATAACCTCACAGACTTGATCATATGATGAAACTGGACATCTGTTCAACATAGACTCCCTCATTGTCTTTACATACTCTTCAGGGACCAAATAGTCCTACTCCACATATATGAAAGAAAATGGCATCAGATATATAGTGACAACAATTATTTATTTATCATAAAAATATACTCATGTGATAGCTGTCACAGCAAAATACTGATTTTACTTCATGCACACTTGAAAGTATAGGTCATACCAATTGGCTGATGTGTTGGCCAAGCTTGATATATATTCCTCCATTTCTGAAGCATAGATCTTGAAGCTTGTGTGCACTTCTAAGATGAACTTCATGCTTCATCTTTGCATACTCAGAGCTACTTTGAGGCAAACCCCAGAGAGAATATTCATAATCTGGTGAATATAGAAGCATGTTAGAGAAATCTCCCATAAACATATAAAATATGAGAACATGAATTTTTATTCATACTATCAGTCATCATGCATCTTTAACTGATTTGTAAAAATTAGGAGAGAAGAGAAGGCCAAAAGACAATGTTCCCTTCACAAGACCAATCAGCAAGATTATAGTATTAAGGACAAGGAGAGAATTGCCTCCCACAAGAATGGCAACTACATAAGAAGAAGCATCAAAAAAACAACCATGAATACTTCATTTAACCCCAAAAAATTTTAAGTAATGATACCCAAACGCAGAAGATGATAGCTAACAGGAGCATATCTACAGAATGACAAGAAACAATGACCCAAAAAATGCTTCCTGAGCTATGCTAGAAATATGCAACGGCAAAAATGCTTTATTTAGCAACCCACATCCTTGAAGCTCTACATCAGTAATGGACCACCAAGTGCTCAAAGATCGACAGAAGGTACTTGGCACTATATGGACAAGAAGAACAGAACACCCTTGTAACTTGTAAGAGCCATAAGATGATTGATTTCAGGAGCAGCACTTCAATTATCTAGAGAAGAGAATCGAAGCGCCCCAGCAAATTGCAGCTATTCTGGGTAAGCCTTCTACAAACTCGTATGACATTGCACTTCAGACGAAGATGTAAGCGAACCAGAATCGATAAAAAATCTCTAAGGCACGAGGACATAGAAGTTAAAGAGTGACAAAATATTTAGGTATCTTAACCCACTATCAGATACGGAAAGAAGAAAACAACTGAACTTTCTACCTTGACATATCCCAACCAAATAGATGCTAATTTCAAAGGTTACAAGTTGCAAGTAACTATGATTAACCTTTGCAAAATCGAGTCATGAGCAATCAAGAAGACAACTTCAATGCATCTAATATTACCCAAAATTGGAGATATCTAGAAGGATAACGCATAAACGCCTGCCTCCTCTGAGCAACTTCCACATACTTAACTTGCAATGACAACATCATTACGCCACTGCCTATCAAAAGGCTCCTGCCCAAGCGGGGTAAAAGGATTCCAATTGAACCTTAAGCTAAAATGCATCAACCATTTGATACTTCCCTATAAAAGAAGCGCAAAGGGTTATATGAGCTATTTTGATTTGGTCCGTATATATTCTCTAAAATAGGTCTAACTCCGCCTTTAGCTGCAAACATCAGTCTATCACAATGGATGAACAAAAAGGATAATCACGCCGAAATCCTCATCCCCTTCCTCTCCCCCGCTTCACTCTCACACATTCAATAATACTTGCAATACTTACCAAAATTACTATTATCCTCACAGCTCCAACATTCCCAAGGAAAATTGTTCGCGACAAAATTATAAAATTGTCACACATTTCTTAAAATACTGGAAACCACTTCGGCAGAGCATAAGAGGCTGATTTTCCGTATCAACGCGACTCCGAGATAGAAACAAACATTTCCTATAAACTCTAATCTCCATAAAATCTCTAATCAACATTTCCTATGCTCAATTATACACTAAAAGCGCCGTAAATTCCAATATTCCATCATATCATCAAGGCTCTATAATTACATTAATATCAACAACTTCACAGATCGCGCGCGAAAAGCACATAAATATTGTAAACCACTCCAGCAGAGCATAAGAGGCCAATTTTCCGTATCACCGCGACTCCAGATAGAAACAAACATTTCCTATATAAACCCTATTTTCCGCAAAGTTACCAGTCTCTATTCAACACTTTCGATCCTCAATTATACACTACAGCCACCATAAATTCCACTAAATCATCAAGCATTTCATTTACATAAAACATTTACAGTTTCACAGGCTGCCCGCTAAAAGCACATAGATATTGTAAACCACTCCGGCAGAGCATAAGAAGCCAATTTTCCGGGCAAATTATTAGGTACATCTGAGAGTACCTACTCTCATGTCTAACTTAAGGTAATTTTCTCTACTTTTGATTTTTTTTTTTGTCAAAAAATACATAAAGGTACATACAAATATACTTGAGAGTACATACTCTCATGTGTATGCAATAGATCTTCCCCTTTCGATATCACCGCGACTCTGGCATAGAAACAAGCAATTCCTCGAAACACTACCTTTACTGGTCTCTAATCAACATCTTCTAAGCTCAATTAAACACTAAAACCACCATAAACTCCATCATATCATCAAGCCTTTACATTTAGATAAAAAAATCAACCAAATTTTCACAAATTGCGCGCGAAAAGCACATAAATACTCAAAATAAACAATTTATAAGCTAAAATAGAGACATAATTAACATAAAAGTAACAAATAAAATAAAAATATTTCGGGAGTACCAAAGGCGATACTAGCGGCGGTGAGAGAGTCCCGGAAAAGTCGAACGGGAACGTTAGTCCACAATTTGTACGTCGCCGTCGGGTCGTCCGACGTAATAATGGCGGCGCCGGCGGTTCCGCCGCCGAGAGCGGTGGCTGCCAACATAAGCTTGGCCCCGAAGCCCCATATTGATCGCGTGGCCATTTTTCGGACCGCCTTTTTTTTAGTTTTGGACAAATATTTTTACTTTACACTATCTAATAAAAATAAATAAAATAATATTTTTTTTTTTAGACAAGACTACACTTTGAATATTAGTTTGTCTAGGATATATTTATGGAAATTTGTTATATTATTATTTTTGAATAGAAATGTATTTCAATTATGGAAAGAAATTACTACAAATTGAAAGAAATTTTTTTATTTTTTAAAATGAATAAAATAATATTTTTTTTAAAACAAGAGATTGGATATCAATTTCTCTTAAATATATTTATGGAAATCTGTTATGTTATGTTGTTTGAATAAGAAATATATTTCAATTATGAAAAGAAATCGGTACAAATGGAAATAAATTTGAGGTTAGAGTCTTGTGCTAAAAATGGTAGAAGGATATTTGATACTTTTTGTTGCTTTATACGAATGTTTTATATTTGATTTTAAGGGTATGAATTCGTATTAAGATGTGAAGAATCATAAGATAAAAATAAGATATTTATATTTGTTGTACAAAATCTTTCATAAATTTAAAAATTTATTATAGAAATAATATATTAATAGGAAAGGAAAATGGTGTAATTGTTGTCTTGTAGTGTGTGCAACTCGTAAGTTAAACCTTATTGGGCTTAAATCTACAATATTCAATAATTGTTCACTTCATATTGCATGAAAGACGGTGGTAATTTATCGGGTTATTTTCAAGTCAATTATCACCTTCACGCGTGTTTTAAAACTCCCAAATATAAAAGGGGGGATGAAAAGCAATACGACAAGGTGGCCATATTTGGATAACTACTCGTTAATTTCATATATTTACATTATAAAATATATAATATGGTTCAAGGCGTGCATGAGTGCTTAGTTGCAAAGGTGTGGGAACTACTCGCTCGTGTAATAAAAAATAGTATAGATTTGGAGTTTTTAATGAATGTTAGTTGTTTTGTGGTTTTTCTCACAGAGAAATATATATTGTATAATGTGTTGACAAAGTATTAGTTATCTCAATGAGATAGTTAGGCTATATAGTATAAGGCAAAGTAACGAACTTTCAGCATTTATTATAGTTTTACTTTTTCATTTTAAGTTTTATAGTACAGTTTAGTTTACTTATTTGACAAATAGGTAGACAAAATATTTCAAATCAAAAAAAAAAAAAAAGATGAGCATATAACATATAACAACTCTTATATATGAGGTAAATTTGGCAGTCATGTAAATCTAGATCCATATAGTATAACTATGTATATCAAAAATGTAAACGAAATGCAACAAGATTATATAGAAACACGAGCAAATGCAACAAAAAATACAAAGGTACAAGCAAATGCATGCTATTGCTTCCCGAAAACCTGTGTATGGGGCCATGCTATGGTATACTCTAAGTATACATAGCTCAAATCGCACTAGTATACATATCACTAGACCTACAAAAATGTTATTGATTATATTATATTATCTCCATATTTTCAAAAGAGCCCTATAATCACAAACTTTTCTTGCTTATATGTGAAGGTCAGTTGTGATGGTACAATACGATGAGCTCAATTTGATCACTAAACTAAAAGCAATAGAGGAAAAAAACAATCACAAAAAGCATGCAATGCTATAGTCACATCTCGCCGGATCCCATAGATTGAATTGTACTATGTATATCATCAACAATGGCTTGCGCATCCCTAGATACGCCTTGTAGTCCCATTCTTGATAATCCAGCACAATAGAGGTTTTTATGACCTTTCCAAGGATTTGGAAAACGATTTTTTGGAAATCCGTCATCCTTTAGGAGATAATCATAATCCTGTATAATAATCCATAATCACATTTCATAATAGTTAACATTGATTTTATTTGCACAAAACTATATAATCATATCCACCATTAACATAAAAAAAATGCATAGAAATGTAACATGTGTTCTAGTATCGCTGATAAAAATATATTATGAGTACTTTCTATGCTTGTCAAGGTAATTTAATTTAATCTAGATGAAAGGAAATTGACTTAAAATACAAAAATAAAGTAAGTTACAATGTTTTATTAACATTTGAATAACAAGAAAATTTCGAAGAACATTCATGTCAATATATGTCTACCTAATATTATTATTGTAATATACTATTGTGAAGTATAACATGCTCAAAAAAGTATGTTATAATGTGCGGTTTTGCAATGCTGAAATGGAATAATAAATCAAATTTAAAGTGAAACATTGAAAGTTAATTGACCCAATAATGATGGATAAGACCAAAACATAAGAATGATGGTGAAATAAAAACATAAGATGTATTCCCTTTTAAATATTATCATGTTTTATTTTTTTTTTCTAAATTTGACATCGTATAAATAATACTCAATAACGTAAGGAAGACAAGGTACGTACCTTTAGCCACTCACATGCCGTGCTTTTAAACCCAGTGGCAAATACTATTACATCAAAGTGAGATTCAACTAGATCTTCAAAAACAACACTATTCTCATTGAATCTCAATATTCCCGGGAACACCTATCCATATATAAAATATTAAACATAAATATACACTTTAACACATGTAGGTAACAAATGCCAAACTTTATGTGTTATGAATCTTTCGATATAGGAAGTAAATAAATTTTTTTCTTAGAATGTGTAATATTATTTTTTTATATGTACAAGTTCATGGGAGGCCATAAGTTCATGCAATAGAGACAATATTTCTTGCCTAACCGTATATGTTTAACTTTTGTATAAGTGTTATATCATAATTAATTTGGTTTTATTTATGTTGTATTAAAACCTTATAGATTTTTAAGTATTTTTCTATCATGTCCATGTTGGTAAATCAAGTGCATTTGATTTAACTTTTTTGTGCATTTCTAAATGTCTTACCTTGACATGTCATATTAAATACGAATTAGATAACTCATAAGATGTAGGAAAAAAAGTCGTTTTGGGTATGTGCATGATAAGTAGAGACGTAAATTATGCAAAGAGAAAATACCATGTAACCTCGAAAAAACATTGCCTACCTTAATTTCTCCAGCTTTGATCTTGGCAACAGCTCCAACATCAATCACTGGACTCCTTCCCGTCGTTGCTTTGACAAAGAATGGGCCTTTTTCTGGTCGATGGATTCCATATCGTGACAAATTTCCAAAGTGTATTTTGCTTGCCATCGTGATAAGAAAATCCACCACCGTAATACTGAAGTATTTCAGTAAGTGCATCCCTGTCCATATCATTTCTTTTGTAACGACATGGAACTACATCAAATAACCACAAACTTATATCAGCCCTCTTTCACTAGTAAACGAGATGACATTCACTGTTTCATCTAATATATCTTCAATTATTTTGTTTTGATAATACGTGCGTAACTCCAATAGGTTTTGGATTCATCTAAATTACATTATTCAATTTGAAACTATGAGAAATATATGAATGTGTTAATCAAGAGTTTAAAATAAATTTCATAAGTTAAAAGACTTTACAAGAAATCTAACCGGTTTCCTGATGACAATTGATGTGTTTGCTCCATAGTTTGCAAGATCATAACCGATCTCCATCCCCGAATTGCCACACCCCACAACTAGGACATCTTTGTTACTATACTCTAGACCAGACTTGTACTGACTAGAATGCATGAGTTCTCCTTTGAAGTCCTCAAGCCCTGGGAAATTTGGAATAAGGCTCTTGCCATTCTCGCCGGTTGCGACAACCAAAAAGGTTGAGATAAAGACTTTAGACACATTCGATATAGTGTCTTTGACCTTGATCACCCATTTTTGATTGGTGTCGTTAAAAAAAGCGGATTCAACATAATGGTGGTATTGTGGCCTTATGTCAAAATGTGAGACGTATTCATCTATGTATTCGATGAAATCGCCTTTGGGCATAAATCTTTTAGTGTGAGGTGCATGAGGTTTGAAGGGCAATGAGCAAAACTCTTTTGCGAGATGGAGATGACACCGATCATAGGCGCGTTTCTTCCAAAGAGAAGCGCAACAATCTTCCCTCTCAAAAATAACGTAGGGAATTGATTTTAAGGCCAAGCATGCAGCTATCGCGAGGCCAGCGGGTCCTGCTCCTACTATTATAACTAAGATTTCTACTATTTCCATGATGATTTTAAGCTTTAGTTCTTAGAGAAACCTCTACTTACACAAAGCTTTAACCTGCAAAATGATAAGATTGATAATTAATTAGTAACAATTAATTAGAAGACATAGTTAGAAGTAAGATATGACATCACCTTGTGGAGTTTTGAGAAAGTGTACTAGGGGAGAAGTTTGATCCTTGCTTAAGGTATCTGTAGATATTTGGTATACAAGTCTTTTGTGAGTGAATTAGGACCCTTGCGCAAATGTATATATACACACTTTTAAAAAGGGGTGACAAATAACTACTAAAAAATTAAAGAAATTGATTCCATTTAAAGACAATTAAAATATTTCCTTATACATTAGATATTATGTATTAACAAGCCTTAATATGGAATCACATGGATAAAATTTTTATATTTGAAAATAAATCTGTATCTGTCTATATTTACATTGCATTGAATATATTGTGCAAAAGTAGTGACCATTGAATAAATCTGTATCAAATCATATTTTTTGCTAGATACATTGGTTGCTATTTGTGACATTCATATATTTGATCACATTCCTAAACAGTCTCAAATATATATGGATATCATGTTGTATTTGATGTGGCCAACATATCTAAACTAAATAAATCTTTTAAGTCTAAATCAGTTTTTTACAATAGATAAAGAGTTATGTAATTAAGTTTTAGTACGTTTTTTTTTTTAAAAAAAGCTTAAAAGTCTATTACTTACTCCATAATTACCTTAAGCAATTCAACTAAAATGGAATGAAATCTTATTTACTTGGTTTGTTGAATTATGGGGCGATGTACTTAAAATGTATATCCTAAAGTAGTAGATGATTATCATTGTGTACCATACTACAAAAAAAAAAACAAATATAAAGATGGCCAATCCGAAATTTGTGTCTAATTATATTTCACTACTACTTTTACTCGATCTGTCTTAATATTCCAAAATGTCGTAAACTTAATGATGTGTGAAAGCCAAGCCAACAATAAGATTCCACTTTATTTTAAATTTGTTAAAACTATTATAACCATATAAACTTATAAACATAAATTTTAAAATGGATGGACTAATGCATGAGCTATCCCCCTATAATCGTTTTAACAAAAAAATAATGAAAACTTAGTAATAAGGTTTATATTGTGATTGAACTTCGCATATCTAGTGTAATTAATGGTTAAGTAATTTGTTATTGATACATATAAGCAATACGCAACTATTAAAAGGTATGTTGTACATTTTTGAGGCTTTATCGGTATCTTAGCAAAACAAAAAGTAAGATATCTTTTGGTACAACAACAAGAAGATACTATGACTTATAAATTCCTTTAAAACCTCACACTTTTGTCATTATTTTGTTAATTCAAAGTGCTAACTTGATTTTCTCCTACATTTAAATAACAACACATAAACTCTTATAATAGGATTCACAATCACTTAAATACCTTAAACAATGCCTTATCTAATGTCTCATAATTAGCATGCACTAGATAATAATAACTTATCATTCACCAACTTGTGTGTTAAGCCATTATACACGTTTATTCACATGTAACACAACGTTCACCTCAGAGTTAATTAGTATGTTGTTGTTTTTATTAACAACAAACATAGAGTTCAGTGTGTATAAGCTTTAATTAACATTTCCATATTCATCAAAAGAAAAATTTGAAGTTTGTCTTCTTGCACTTAATTACCCTTGCATGTCACGATTTACAACATGTCAAACTACTTTATTTGGCGTTAAGTTTGCGGAAACGCTCACTGAATACATGGAAGAAGTTATTATTTACAACCATATTTGTACATTTGCTTCTAATTACAAACACCACAAGCAAGGTGGCTATGATATATGTTGGAGTTACAACATTGTTAGTTTTACTCCATTTGCCCAATATGATCTTCTAAGGAAGCATTGACAAATATTTATCTGATTATAAGGAGGATATCCCTTTTACCCTTGTAAAGTAAGTAATAAAGAATAACCTAATTTTATTTTTTTTAATGTTTTAAAAAATAACTATGTGAGCAATTTTATTATCAGCCTTTACGAGTCACGCATTACTTGTTTGATTTTCTGCATGCATTAAATACTTGGTGTCATATTTTAAATCGAGCCAAGTAAGTTACAACAAAATCCAAGCTTTACATTTGCACAAAACATCTTTTTCCTCAAGCATGTAGAACACATGTCAGTCGACTACTTTACTAGCTATCTTGGAGTTTTCTAATTAAATGTTGCTTGCATAATATCGATATGTCCAAAGTACTATATGTAAGTTGTTACGTTTTAACTACCAAAATTTGTTATGACTAATTTGATGCATGTCAAACATATGTCAAACATATATTTTTCTAACTACACGTAAGATAAAATTAACTCTATCTATTGTGATCAAGGCTTTAAGATTAGAAAGGAAAAATATATCATTATGAATTAAGTAGTCATACGAGTGTGTCAATGCATAAATCTATTTCTAATAAACATTACGATGCGCAATATCTACTAGTTATGTAGAGTAAATCACACAAATAAATATTTTCCTTGAAGTTAAGAATTAATACAAGAGTTTAATAAGATACATGTCAAAGTAATTATAAAGTTGGTTAATTTTGTTTTTAGTATGTACATGTTTGTCTTGTATGTAAGTCAATATTTGTATATTTGTTTTTTTTTTAGTTCATATTGTCACAATTTTGACATTCTATACAACTATGCAGATGATGTTTAAAATAAAGTTACCATTTTGTTGAATTTGATTAGATTAGTTGATTAGTTATATATTTGCACCTTGACTCAAAAAGATAGTTTAAGTCGTATTGTTAACTTAAAAAAGATCGCTTTTCAATTTTACACTGAATTGAAGAAAATAACAAATTATGTACTTCCCTATAACATAATATATTATTTATAAACATAGTAAATTAATAGTCTCTGCATCCCTAAAACACTAATATGGAGAATCAAACTTTGAACTAAAAGGAAGGGAAATTTGGTCTCATTCATCTTATTTTTTTTCTGAAAAAGGCAACTAGAAGATAATTTCAAGGTAATATGATATGGCTCTCACTTTTTGTTGAACGACCAGAACATGGATATGCTGAAATAAAAGGCCATTTGTTTAAAGGAATTTTAAATATGAACTAGAAGATTATTTCCAAAATTAAATGGGATAATGAGAGGGTGTGAATGAGAATAATGAATTATTAAATAATAAATAAGATTTGTTATACTATATTTATTTCAAATTAAGTTTCATATTTCATTTATATGGGATTGTAGTTTTCCGTGAATTACTCCAAAGTTTATAGGCATAACACTTTCAAAAAGACTATTATGACATTAAATTTGTAAAATGTTTTGACAACAATACTATATCGTTTAAATTTCCCCTTTAAATTTAACAAATACTTATTTGTTGAAGATATGCACGAAAAAGTTTATTGTTAGCAATAATTATGTATAAATGGAGTGTGATAAAATTAGGCGAGCCTATGTTTATTAATTATTTAAAGTCAGTTTTTGATACATATGCTTAAGGCAAAAAATTTAGCTAAAAATCTCATGTTAATAATTGTATTCAAATTCATGATGCACATGAATTCATTGGTAGAAATTATAACACAATGCATGATAATCTTTTTTTAGTTTAATTAATAGTGAAACTGTTTAATTGTTCATTTCACAAAATAAACAATTAGTTTAGTGTTACACTTGAAATCAAATCCAAATAATATTTTGTAAGATTTGGACCAAATACAATGCAGGATCAACATAAGGTTGATTATGTTGTCTTAGGAAGTTATATGTTTACTTGAAAGAACAACTTATGATTGATATACATTGATGCTAAACATGACACATCAATCAAACTACATTGTGTATACTACCTCAAGAAAGAATCACACAAGCATATACCTGGTAATTCACTGACTTGATTTTGTAAAACTTGAAGTATATCATCTTCTGGATCATTATCCTCTGAATCTTCCGAACCCTCTACTCCTGTTTTAGCTAATTGTATACTCATACTCGCAATTAAAGATTAGACGTGAGGAAAAGTGTGTGAGTTTATATGGCAGAGTTATGATGTTTTATAAAGTAATGAGTCTAAGGCAATATATACCCGAAAAGACAAGTGAACAACAAAGCTAATGGTGTAGGTTTGAGTTGTCTAGTTCACTTAAATACATCTATATTTGCATGGACGCCTGATCTACCAATATATACAAATTGAATATAAGTAAAGCAGTGAGATTTAGAAATGAAAATAGTAAGATTTAATGGACAGTAAAAGCATGTAAGAGTTTTAACAGACTTTTAATGGAGCAAAATGTAGAATATTACCATCGTCATAATTAACACAATCCAATATGATCAGAAAACCCTCTATAATACCCTAATAGTCTTACTTAAGCCCAAAGAGAAATACCTTATTCATATGATGCATAATGAAATCTATTTTAAAGTTCTCATAATTATGCGAGTCTGAAAATGTACGATTACATCAAGCATATTTCAAGGTTTAGATTCTCCTGGCTAGGCCCAACCCCACTATAGGACCATTTTCAATTTGGGTTGAGCTATAAAGGCCCATGTCTAGCAAGAAACTACATGCGACCACCTTTAGATATATTTACATGTATAATTTCCTTGTAAAAACCTAAAGTCCTTGAACTTCAAGAACGGAGCTTTGCGAACCTTTATTAAAACTACTTACCTACATGATAAACACAAACCAACCACATTTCACGCTAGAATCACTACCCCCTAAAGTCATTAGTGACCCCCTTTTGAAAACCTCTGCCTGATTGGCTGAGGCCCAGTTAGACACAACACTTTCCCACAATCCAACGGCCAATGCCCTGATGTAAAATAGACGAAACTACTTATATGTAAATTAGGAACGAGTCAAAATTGTTGCTTTTTTTGTCTATTGTACTTATGATTGACCATTTGGTGGTTGAACACACCACTAGGTTATACAAAATGGTCCTCAAATGGTGGACTTCAACCATTTATCAATTGAATATATCCTTCCATGGTGTTGGAGAGCAGTGGCGATTTTTAATAGGTAGTAGCAATGAGTGATTAAGGGTGATAACAATTACAATTCATGGATGATGACTATTACTAGAAGTGGTAGAGAGATGAATTATTTGTCGATGTGTTAGGAGGGCCCTTTTTTTACCATTCGTCATCTATTTTACATTGAATAATAAATATAATAAAGGATGTTTTATCCTATTACTGTTCTTCATTAAGTTTCTTTAGAAAAATGATAATAACTACCATATAAAATTAACTTCTTTACAAAATAATAATTAACTACCTACTTAAGAAATATTGGATCTAAAATCACTACCAAATTTAATCTCCGATCACTTGAATGAGAAAGTTTGAGCAGATTCCGGTAAAAAGAAAATTGACAATTCCCTCCACCGCCCTCCTACTAATTCATCCTCAAAACCCAATTCTCTATATTAATTATTAGCTTCCTTTCTCTCTTCTCTCTATACTTACTCTCGATCTCTTCCTCGTCCCTGTCTTCTTTTTTACTTTTCCTTCATTATATATTCCTCCTATCTTCTCTTCTATTACACAAAAGTACATATGCATTCTCTTTTCTCATATTACCATTATCTTGTTTTATAATATTGCTTTCCCCTCCCCCACATCTCAAATACACTTAAGATAAAAATGCAAAACTACTCAATAACACTACCAATTATCCTAAATAAAGTTATATTGGAAAAATGAGAAACAATAGAACACAATTATTCAACTAACTTTAAGATAAACAAGTATAAAATATGATTGTGACATTGTCTACTAGAACTTGTATAGGTTACTATCCACGATTTAGCTTACAATTTTCTTTGTTTTTCTTCTTTTTATTAAAAGTTGTAAATGTATTTCGTCTTTCCTATTATTTCTCTTTTCCATCCATAATTTTTTTTCTTAGGAAGACTGTGTAACGTAGATGGCATTGCTTCCCAATTGCGAATATTTGCAGCCTTACAAAAGAATCGTCTAGTTATTTAAAATGTTGATTACCATTAAAATATAAGTTCACAATATGTATAACCAGAACATAAGAAAGTGTAGAAATCGACAATAACTCGTGTATCGAGAGAGTATATTGTTTGGAGATTGAGCAAATTTATTATTTCAATGAATTTGACCACTAGTGGTATATAATATTCTAATGTAGTTGAGGTGCACGTGCTTCCACTTTAAATTTCTTGCACTTTTTAATAGTTTTTTCGATACTTTTATGTTTTTTTTTTTATCGTTTATGAACGTTATATGCCGTTTTTAACGTAAATTTTTTGGTAAATTTAATGTATTGTATATTGAAATATACACGGCCCATTCAGAAATTTTGTTCAAGTTCTAGCATTGTTGTTCAATCTTTAAGCGCTTAAATCACCCTGCCCTTCCCAAGTTTCTGTTTTTAAACAACAAATCTAGTTAACATTCGGCGTTGGAGCCACCTTCCTACAAAGAGATATCTTTTCCAGTGAGCCCGAGAGTTCCAAAATTTGGTTAATCCTGCTCTGTAAGTTTTAAGGGTAGAAAGAACAGGGGAAGTACAACAGAGGTTGCTTTGGCGTTTCCCTTACGGTCACGGCTTAGAAGGCTGCGGGTCTAATAGTTTCGACTTTCCTTCTAGATGTCCATTAACTATTTGGTATTGCTTGATGGCTTCTTCATCTGCAACAATTTGACAAAAGCAGTGACATCCATGGAGTAGTGATCTGGCAACAATAAACATAACACTTCAACATGATTGAAATCACAATCATATGATAATTGTTATCCATGATGACCAGAGCGACGCAACACATAACGTGCCATGAAGACTTTTGACCCTTTAGAAGAGAAAATTAGTTTTTCGGCCATATATGATATCTCTCTTTTGCTACTCATATGCGTAATCTTATACCTCCTAAAAATATACCATTGGCTAGGCCATTTAAAGGATAACATGCCTATTTGTCAAGAATAAAAAATTATTTTCTAAGCAAGTCGATTTGATGTTGTCATGTTGCAGTATTGTACGCACTTATAAGGAAATATCATAACTACCATTTAAAAAAAGTTGTATATAGGGATCGCAAATATTGGTGGAAATGGAGGAAATATATGCAATTTCACTTCATTAAAATGGCTTCATACTCAAAGCCGATTATGTATTTATAAGAAAAAATGGCTCATACCTTACAATTTTTTTAACTACATATACCTGATATGAGCAGAGTTCCATCATTTATCGTGAAATTCCCTCATGAATTGGGTCTCTAACGAAAGTAAAGATATGCTTAACATTTGACTTTGAAGTAGTCTCCAACTTCTAGTGTCAACTGCGCCACCACTTGAAGTCAATTAAGTTATGGCAGTCATAGGTGGTACTCCGTATAAATATGACAATTGAGCTGGTCAAATCTTTCAAAGATACGGTAAGAACTCCCAAGAAATTTCTGTCAGTACTTTTAAGTTTTATTTACGAAATGTATGTACAGGCAACAAATTAAATACCGCCGATTTTATGCTGGGAGAAACTCTAAAAAATCCTACTGATTCAGTGATTCTGGTTTGAATCAATCAAATAATAATATGAGCTTACCAACATTAGGACCTATATGAGTTATACCATGGAACCGAAATACAATATTACTAAACAAAAATTAACTGTTTGAGCCTCATGAGTGATGACAGGGACAAATTTTTTGCATGTGGTCACATGATCCCATGGGGGCGGTTCCATCACTCCCGGGCTGTTTGTCATATGATGTAATTTCCATGAACCTAAAACCTGTTCGAGGAGGAATAACGTCACTCATGAATTCATGATGCAAAGTCATGCTGAACTTTGTAGCATGACTACTCATAATTTGCGCGGAAGGTGTTAGTGATGTCTTAAATTAATTTCATTGTCACATATTTTGACAATAGGTAATCACCAAGACAATGCAATTCCAAGACAATGCAATACTTTGTGCACATGTTAGCATATAAGGGTTTGGGAGAGTGGTATTCAAGACCATGTTAATTTAAAATTGACACGGTCATAAACATAATCACTTTTTATTAATGCTATAATAAAAATAACTACTTTAAACCGACCAATGATCACTTTACCATTGCTATTATTATTATTACTTAAAATTAGACGGTGTTATATAAGAAAACTGTTACTTTGAAATATCAAGATAATATAAAGCGTTATTCAAATAAAAAAGGTGAGATTTTTCCTTTTCCCCACTTCTCTAATAAACTACTTAATGAACAATTAGACTAATCCAAGAGATCAAACCAAACATATTCATATTTACAAAATAAGGTTTGAGATAGAAGATCTCACCACATAATGAAGTTCTCCCTATTCTCCACCCCACTTCTTTGAATCTCCAAGAGCAATAAAGGATTTGCAATGCAAATTTATGGATTCTACAAGGCTATAGATACGTCCATGTTTAAGTTGTCACCTCATTTGTTAGATGAGCTACCTTGAGGGAGAGATCAAATGAAGGAGTACTTGGTAACAATATTGTAACTTTACAATCATTTATAAATATTATAAATTTACAATTATTCATAAATCGAACATGAGAATTATCCAAACGAATATAAATTCCTCAAATATATCTCGCAACCAAGCCATCTGATCAATTTTCCAAGTTAGAGCAAGACAAACTTCTTTGATGAATCGTTGTCATATTCACCCGTCCGTCACTATCAGCTTGATAAGGGGGTAAGCGAATTTTTCACTATTAGACACTCCGTGTGTTCCAATCATGTAGAAGCTTGAGTCAAAAATGTCAATGGCCTTAGTTAGGAATTTAGAGTTGATAAGAATTGAACTCGAGTAAAAGATCGTACATATTAATATTTTAATATATGTTTTTAGTTAGTCTAATACTCTCGGGTAGAGTTGTTTAAAAAGTGGTTTGGACCAGAAATTAGATCGAAGCCCAAAAGGATCTAATATGTATCTGCCTCTCTAATCTTTAAAATTCTAAAATTCAGTCTCCAATAAAAATAAAAATTAAAATGGTTTGGAACAAAAATTGGACATTCTTTAATCAACTCGACCAATATTGGGACCTTGAAGTTCGAAATACTGGTCTCCACTCAAAAGGGGGTGACTTACTTTGAGTTTAACAAGTAAAAAACCCTCGTACACGAAAGGTAAATTTGAATTGAGCATAAAGGTTGACCTAATGGTTGGGTATTCAATCTGGCTTAGGAGATGTTCCAAGTTCGAATCCTCATAACCCCTTTATCCGTAACATTAGTTGTTTAAATGTACCAAAGAAAAAAAAGAGGGTAGATTTGAAATGAACCAAAGTATACATTGTCTAAGCCAATTTGTTCTTTTATTTCCAAAGCAGTAGTTTACGATGAAGACTGTTCAGTTATTGCCGTTAATCTAGAGACTGTAGACAAATAAACAAGAGGACCAATCAAGATAGCGAGAGGGAGTGGGCTTTATTTGACGAGTAACATCCGCGTGTAATTTTTCCTTATTAAGTCTTCTATTAAACTCCACCTGACCCACGACTCTTCTCACTTCCTTTGGTCAATTTCTCAACGCCCCACCTCTTCTTCTCTTCATGTTCCTCGCATAAACCTCTTCTTCCCCCTCATATCACTCCTCCTCTCTCGCGTACATACGTATTATCACTCCGTATAACATAAGCTCAAATATATCATGAAAACCTTAGGTTATAACAACATGGGGTTCGCTAAGGTGATCACGAAGGAGGAGAAATCTAAGAGGGTGATCAGGGCAGTAAAGACAGTGTTTTTCCTCATCACGTTGTTGATATCATTTTTGTTCTTCTCTGCTCCTGTACTCCTTGCTGTGGCTGATACCATCTTGCCTTCTGCTCTTCTTTCTGCTTCTTCGTCTTCCTTTCTTTCACCGCAGTCTCTTTCGTCACACTTTAATAACTATGACTTTAGATACTCGCTTATTGATATCCCTTTGATCTCCATCATACGGTCCATCGTCATCATCTGTAAGTTAATTACTTCCTTTTGTTGTTCTTTAATTTATGTTTATGAGAAGTTGTAGTACGTACGTATGTTTTGTTTTTGGCATGTAATTAATGTTGGGTTGTATAAGGAAATTCTACGATGGTGTATGATCAAATGAAATCTCAAAACCTTCAATTTCAAGTCTCTTTTAACTTATTTTTTCATGTTCATTAGGAAATCTGCAAACTACCTAAGAGTTGCACTATTGTTTACTTAATTAGTACTACTCATTACTTCGTATATACTACCAACATTTTATTGGCCTTGGTTTACTGGTCTTTGTGTTTATTTATTTTCATATAAGCAATAAAGAACAATACAATCTTGTTACTGAAGGGGAGTTGAGATTCAGACTGTAACCTAACGTTCACAGTACTTCATTTTTTACCATTAGGTCAATACTTTGTGAGGTTGTACGTATTGGCCTTGGTAATTAAGGTAGAGTTGTATAATCAACATTGTTTCACTTGTTTGTTACGAACTTTTGAGTACGCGTTTTTCACATTATACCAAGGCATTGTTTGTATGTAGATGTCGATCGGCTACGTACCGTAGCCAGTAAAATTTTATAGGACTAATGATACTTACATAAATTTTGGGTGCGAAGCGTAGATTTCAACTATGCCATTTAATTCTATCTAAGGGATGTTTGTTCGAAAATCTGTGCTACATTCCCATCTAAGTCAAGTGTGATTAAATGAAGTGCTTATTAATGGTTTTGAATTTAATAATTCAAATTTCAAAACTAATGAAATACTCCTAGTCGTGAAGTTGTCCAATTAAAAAAGGTTTATCTTTTTGCGGATGTTTAGGCGTATACAGTTGCTGTGATGGGCCGAGGTTGTCACGTGGGCCCTACTTATGGGTTGCAACATTGTGTTCGGTGCTTTCGTTGGTGTTTGTTTCGTTAAAGACCCCGTTTGTGTTTGGTGGTGCAAGTAGTGGTGACAGAGGAGGGTGTGATAGAGGAACAGAGGTTGCATTGTTTGTTTGTTCCTACGTCTTGGCTGTTGGACACGTGTTTGTTGCTTATAGGACAAGTTGCCGAGAAAGGAAAAAACTTCTAGTTTACAAGATTGACATTGAAGCTGTAAGTTCACCAATTCCCTTGTTCTTTTGTATTTTTGTCTTGCATTCTAACTTGGTGGGTATGAACTTGTCATTTGGGACTTACCATAAGTTTCTAGAATAAATTTGCACATGAGATAGAATTATTGGTCCTACACATAGATTATCCCATTACAGTAAGCATTCTACAAGTATAATATACTCGTATCATATGGCAGCTAAAAAGTGAAGTTTGGGCTGCTGGCTTGCTAGCTAGGTTGCGTTGGTGGAAATTATTAGATGCTTGAGAGTAATATACAACTTGCAAAGCTCTTTGCTAGATTGTATGGATTAATATGAATAAAATATTTTAGGGACCATGGATTGAAAAGAGGTAGGTTCTTAGCTTTTTGGAATAACTTTAATTTAACTACAAGATTTGTTTAAAAAAACATGTGTGATACTACAGTAACGAAGAATGGTTAACATAATTACGTGACATATACAATTAATCTTGATTATCATGAAAAAGTTAAGGACTTTATCTCAAGAATAGACGCTTCATACTTTTCTATTTCTTTACCCGAAAACAAGGTAAAGCTTAGGAAGAACTAAATAAACACATCCCTACTCATCCATTGTAGGTTGAGAAATTTAATTTAACTTATACAGAGTATGTATCAATATTATCAAGTGAACTGCATTAGCTCTGTAAAAGGTTTCATCACGTCTAGAAAAGAAACATAAACATTTGGAAATTATTGTGAATTGGAAATCAATACTTTTGTAAAGCCAAGTTATATCATTGTGAACAGATTCTCTGAGAGGATGATTGATGAGTTATAGACACCTAGTTCATAATTAAGTTATCAATCTGGATTGATTCCGTGAGGATGATTGATGATTTATTTAAAAACTACCATGTTGTACAAAGTTGACGGAAATTAATGTATACTATCATGAGATCATTCTCCTGACCAAGTGCACAATAGGTGTATAGTTACTGATTTTTCTTACCTGACATGGAGGCTGACGCCTGACTCTAATTTATAATACCTCACATTGTAGAAGATTAACTCAATGTGGTTATACGATATGAGGAAAAGTCTCACCTTAAGATTGACTACTGTTGTATGTTTTCACACGAAATTGCTTAAGAAGTTTCGACAGGGTCTACAGTCAAAATCTACCACTCCACATTAGCGTTAACATTAACATGTTATCCTTGACCTATAATATCTGACACTTACAGGTAGATGAGTTTACGACTATTTTTCTAACTAGTACAATTTTTGTATTTGTTCCTCAAGTATGTTTTTGTTAAATTGAAGTTCGATATCCCATCTCGAAAAGTGAGAACTGCTATTAAAAAACACGGAAGGAGTAGTATTCTAACTATGGTAGTTAAAGAAATTTGTTTTACGATCTGGTTACATCATGAAACAGATATTATTATGCATAGCCAACTTCGAGAAGGTTTAGGGTGGGCGGTGCCTTGGTGCATTTGATGTGTATACGTCATCGTTTTCTTATTAAATCGACATATCAATCGGCTTTTAATGAAAAGATAACAATAAACGGTATGGTCTACGGAATATGCAAGTGGGACATCTTATCCTTCTTGTAGTCATAGGAAACAAGATTAAAATTTGATCGTTAACACCCACTTGTACTAATAATTGTCCGAACAAGTGTGCAATGCGCCAACAGAACAATCAAAACACTATAGACCCAAATGACGCAACTCTTATCTTAGCCAGGAGAAATGTAGGATTAAGATGTCGAGAGTGATGTCTCTTCCAGCAGTGAATAAGGGCCATTATCAGCAAGGTTGTCTTTCAATTAAATGTTGGAATCCCCCTAGTCTGCATGATTAGTTTATAGTTATGATTGACAAAAAGACACCTTTGCTTAGATAACCAATTTATCATTGTCCATATTAATCTCGTTTGAACTATACATCTGGGCCTAAGACGGGTCCCAAAAGTTCGTCGAAGCTATGATTTTTATTTAGAATATGGTTATCCATTTAACCATTCGCTATTAGGGGTGAGGGGCAGGAGAAACCAGTCTCAGCTTTTATGATTTTAATCTTGACAGTTAATTTATACTTGAACTCTTAGGATAGTATGTGCATATATAATGTATAACAATTCTTGAACACGTCGAGGTACTCTAGAAGGATACACTACAAAATCTAACCCTTTTTATCGTATTTGATTAGTTAATAGGTTGGTGAACCGTATTATGTAACTCAGATAGTCTACTACTTACAAAAAAAGTATTCAAATTATATCCAGGGAAAAACATAAAACATACAGTAATTGGAAAACAGGACGAAGATAAAACTATTCTTTTGGCCTTTATCCGATCTCATTTATGTGGAAGTTCTATTCATTTGATCTTTTTGATATAGTTTTTATTATCAGAATTCTTTTCTTGTTTGTAACTTAAGTGTGTAGTTTAGTTCATACTCTAACTAGATAAATGCTATTCAGGTCACTGCTTGCAAGAAGGGATTCCCTAGATATGAAAAGATGCTGCAACAAGAAAGGAAGAAGTGAACTTTGTACATATTAGAGAAATACACATTATCTCAAATCATATATTGGTCATCAAGAATGGATCCTCTTTTCAGGTTTTACAGGTAATTTGATGCTCTACTTTCAACTAACCACGTCTTATTTTAAGAAAGCTTTGTCACCTGACCCAAAAGAAGCTTTTGTCTATGAGGAATATGTTTTCCATCATAATTGGCTAACTGCATGAGGCCACCAACTGGTCAATAGTTAAACGTATACTAGCACTACTTAGTGTACAACATACATGTAGGGATTAAGGGATAACATATACTACAAGTATACAGCTCAAAGATCAAGGAACCAAAGCAAAGAAAGACAATTGTCCGTGATGTTATGTGCTAAAACTTTGCAAGTCTAAGTAGTATTGTCACTTTGTGGATAATGTTAAGAACAAATAGTTAACGTCATGAAGATATTGGATTATATAGAGTCAGTTTGCTTGTTAAGAAGAATACTTTTTTTCTCATTGCTTCTTTTCCTTTATTTCCTAAATTCCTAGTAGAAATCATTTCCTGATCACTGTTGCATCATAACAGATGGAAACATAACTCACAGTTTGATTATTCACATATGCAGGCTTTGTAGACACAATATATGATTTTGAAGATAAGAAGTTCCGAGATGAAGTTAAATAGAGTGATTTTACACTGAATGGTAGAAGCAGGGGATGTCCTGCTTGTCCATAGTTTCAGATGCATGGTCGATTTATTCCTATCATCACTCTATGGGGAAGTCAGGATTTAGTCAGCCCCTACTCATGTACAGTTTCTGTTAATCTTAATATGTTCTATATTACTTTATTCAGGATTATGTATATAATTAAGAAGAGTAGCCATTAGTATGTTGATCATATGATATTCAGTAGGCACGCCGAAGGCTAGCTCCTACAATTTTCTTGGCCCTCCGGAGGGGTTGATGATATCATTCTACCTTTGTTTGTTTTGTTGGGTGAAGCATAGATACGTGTATGAATCGAATAGTATGTTGATTGTATATACAAATCATTGCAGCTTTATACAACATCATGTACATTAGAGATGACGAATGTATTGCGGTTGCAACATTATTTGAATAAACTATTGTGTCAGTTGCCCATATCTCCAGTTATTATTACTCCCACATATTGCCTGCGATTATCAACTTGATCCATCAGTGTTTATACGGAGTACAGTAGCTTGGAAGACTTAGCGGCTCCTACACTCCACTAACTGGCAGGTCAATTGCACGCTGTTATCAACTTGTTCCATCAGTGTTCTTGGCTTATAAAGCTAGCGGCTCTCGCACTCCAAGAACTAGTAAATTGCTTGATATGTGGTACAGTATGTATACTTGAGCACTATACTATGAAGAAGAGCTATGATAAGAGACATCACAAGCGAATAAGTATCTCGTTTAATAAGTAGGTACGACCAGTAAGATAAAAGATTTGAGAAAATAGAGGAAGCTTTTCCGTTTGGTCAATAACTCTATATGTACACAAGTTACTCACAGTTCCATGATTCCATACATGCTATTAATATTCCTGTAAAGTATCCTTTGAGTCCTTCTATAAGGTTAGTACACAGTGAGTCCTTTCATATAATTTAGAGCGATAAACTATTCCTATAAAACAGGGTGCAAATACGAGAATTACAAACAAAGACGTAACTTTACTCTTATGAGCAGGGACATGTCCCCCTCATTTGACTCAATTCAATTATTACATGCCATTTGGCCCTTATTAAACATTTAAAAAGTATGGTTAGTTTAACTAATTATATCATGCTATTATAGTATTTCAGAGGCCTCATGAAATGAGTAAAATAATGTCGTGCTTTCTATTGGTTTGCCAAGTTCCTCTTGCTATTTGTTAACAATTTGCTCCGTGAATTTACGTCGGGTGTCATATTCTCATCCACAATATGGCGAATCGGATTACTATCTTCCTCTTTTAGGTAAAGATGATTTATCAGTTAGAGCCACCCTTATATTTTAGTGTAAGACGAAATAACCTAGACGTAGACAATGGTTTGCTAGAAGATTTGATCTCCATTACAAGATTCTACGACTTTTAGGTAAAATTGACCTTTCCTTTTCACTAGTGTTGTTTTTGATTTCCCTTGACACTCATCCTAGATGCCGAATGACCAATTATCAATGAATATGCCCTGATTTTCAAAAAACTAAAATAAATTAACATATTAATCAATCTTACCCTATATAGCCAAGATGTAGCAAATATGGACTTGGCTGGACTAAGTGCACAGGGCTAGTTCCAAACTAAAAGCATACGAGTCCAGAATGTCACTTTCCTACCCAAATAGGCCCATAATAATAAGGCGTTTAGTTAGCGTTCATATACATAACTCCATACTTTTTTCTTTGTTTCAATTCTCAAACTCCCTCCATAGCTCAAGTAAGACACAATGAGGTTCAATTTCGACATACCAGAACCAACCCAAAGTAACAAAAAAGACAAAACCCAAACAAAAGCCTTAACAACACTGCCATTGTCCCCCCACTCCCCGACAACATCCTCTTCAACTCCTCCGACTGACGAACTCCAGTGGGCCCCTCTCCAGGACCACCCTGTCTTCTCCCCCTCCGACACGGGGGGAGATTCCGCTTCTGGAAGGTTCCAGAGGAATCTGCTTGCCTGGGACGGAGCTTCTAGAATATATTTCTGGGATTCCGACAGCTGTTTTCTTCATCGTATTGCGGTTCGCCTCGGTGATCCCGAACCCACCTCCGTTATCGCCGCTTCTCCGTCGAAGGTCCCTATTTTGGATTTGGAGTGTTGTTATTTATGTTTGGAATTAGTAGGGTTTAGGGTTTATGGAAGTATGCCACATTGGCGTAAAATAGTTATTTAATTGCGAGTTTTGGCCTAGTGGTAAAGACTGAGGTGTTGCGAACTTTAGGCCACAATAAAAATCAAAAGTCTTGTATAAGCCGTCTAATTGTAAGTTAAAATTAGACGATTTTAAAGTGGTCACTTTTGTCATAGTGTCAACAAAAAGTGACCACTTTAACTTAATTAGTGACTATGGCTATCTTAAGTTAAAATTAGACTGTCTCTAAAAAGTGACCACTTTAACTTAATTAGTGACTACAGCTAATTTCAAGTTAAAATTAGACGGTCTCGGTTAATAATTTGTGTAAAACAAGCTCGTCTTGGATAGGATGGGGTATTGTAATTTGGACGGTTTTGTGGAAACGATGTTCGTGATCCTTTGTTAGACTGTAGTAGTCTTTGACAGAGTTATTTATTAGTACTGATGGTTAATGCTTGCTATAGGTCTTGCAACCTGATATTGATGTTGACTTAGAAATCAACAAAATCGCAATCAATAGAAATGGATCGGCATTGCTTCTTGCCAGTGCGGATGGCTTACATGTCATGTATCTTTATGGGCGTACATCCACGAAGGACAATTCCATTATATGCAGGTATGAATTTGTTAACATGATCTCGTTGTTACGAGTAGGAAAGTGTCTGATACCTTCGTTTTGAAGTTCTATTTTTTTTTGATGAAATCGCTTCTATAGACTGTAAATACTTTTGAACTGGAAGTGGATATCAGTAAAAGTTTCTCTTAGTTATGTTTGAGATGCTTCGAACTTTTGCCCGATAGATTATGTATGCCTGGTGATGCTAAAAATCTAGGAGTCTTTGTTTCCTATATATCAATTGTCAAGAGACTCCATTCTTCTAGAAAGTTAACTCTTGTTAGTGTCCGTATTGCAAGTAAAATTTCTTAATCATGTTTACGACATTGTGCTGTCCTTTAAGACACGTAAAGCAGCTGATTTAAGATAAGAATATACTATGAACTGCAAAGTTTCCGAAGTATTCCATAGCGCAGTATACCATTGGCACATGCTGATGATCACTTGGTTCAGAAGTTTGACCAAGTTATCATTAGTGGCTGACCAGGGACCAACATACCAATATCGCGGAAGAGGGAGTGAAAGATGCCAAGATGTGCTTAGGGTTCTCCAATTTACGGAATAATACTTCGAGCTTCATGAAACTATAGGATGCTTAATTGCTTACAGAATGTGTTTTTCTGCAATCAGAACTGTTTGGTGTTCCGTCTTATATGTAGCTGAGATACATGCAAGCCGAAAGGTTTTATCTTACATACCTTGCTGAGAACTCAGTTGTAGAGGCGAGATGTTTTTATAAACCAGTTTTTTAAAGCAAGGAAATCCGTAGCACTGTCTCTGGCAATGTCTAAAAAAGATCTTAATGTTAAAGTAGAATTGGTTTGCGGAGTAGGGGTGGGAGCCTTGGGAGATCGTCTGGGAGTGGCAGGGCCGTAGGGCCCAAGTTGATGAGGGAACATCTTGCAAGGGAGGTGTCAGAGAGAGATGGTGGCACTGAGGGCTGAGCCACACAGTGGCGACTAGCTATTTAGGTCAATGCTGGTGAGAGTGAGACAACATATTAGCTGCTGTTCGTAATGTCTATATTATGCTTCTCTGACTGGCAAAGTATGTTATCTGGTTGATTTTACTAATTTCTTCTACCTTCTTTGGTGGGGTGGGGGTTTTACTTCTATGTGAGACCATATATATGAAAAATGGATGTCCATTTATTTTCAGATTCGAATTTAATGCTTGAAATGCCGTCAAGAAAGAGGGTCACGAATGCTCTGCAGGGAGCTTGCTATGAACCGTGTATGCCCATGGTGAGGCTCGCGGTAAATTATTATTGTGTTGGCCAAACATTTTGGCCATGAGCAAACCTCATCTGATAATCGTTTGAATACTTTGGTACTAGGGGATAATTGATTCTGCATAATACAAATTTGGAAATTTTTAATGTTGATGTCAACTTCAGCTGTGAATGCAAATTTACTAATTTCAGTGTCAAAGTGAAAACTTGCACATTACTTCGAGTTTTCAACCCTCTTTCCATCGGCTGCTTAGCCGCTTCATTTATATCCTATCCTGTTTTGGCATGTCATCTTCCACTTAGCTGAGTACTTTACGCTGTTTTCATGGGAAGACACCTGCGTTCTCTATGCTAAAGTACACTTACAACACATGTTCTCTTCTCCTGATTTGCACTAATCCTTCAATATGGCTATGTTGTGCAGGACCGTCCCAGTTGGATCTGAATTTTACGAGCTTAGTAATAGTGCCATCCGTATATTGCAAGTGACATGGCATCCTTATAGCGACACCCATCTGGCTGTTCTTTCTTCTGATTCAGTTTTCAGGTACTAAAGCAGCCATTACAGGTGTCTGGGCTAAATTTTCTCATAAACATGTGCTACTTTAAAATAGATTGTTGTGTTTGCATGGTTCTCTTTCAAAACTAAACTTGTATAGTAGATATAAAAACTGTGTTTCTTCTCTGTTGAGTGTCTAGTGCCTGACTTGTGAATCTGTAATTTCTGCACTGGATATGCTATAACAATGCTGCTCTCCGGAGTGTGGGATATGAAATATTGCGCAAAATTTATGATGGAGTAGTTCAGTAAGATCTAGTTTTATATTGTTTTAAGATTGTTCTAGAAAGTTCATTTCTTGTTGAACTTTGGTGTTTTATGGTTATGAGTAAATTCACAGTATATGTTACGCTGTTGACTATTGATAATTGAGAAAACACATTGATATTATTCTTGATATATTAGGATAGTGAGTGTCCTATGAGATTGGACATTAGGGACACTCTTAGGCTACATTTTCTGTGAAGTAGCATTGAAAATTGCAGCTCATACGAGAACCGGACTAGTCTTATATATATGATTACAGATTGAATTAGGGGATGGGAAATGTCACACTGTTTGCAACAGCTACTGCAGTTGCTCTCTACATTTGCAGAAGGTACATTTCTTGGGTCAGGCATCATTCCAATATTTTGGGACTCATCTTTGATTTAACAACATTGGGTTGGTTGAGCCAATAGTAACTTTGGTTGCCCTAATTGATGTTTGACAGAACCCCTGGTATCTTGTTACAGCTTCAAATGAAGTGTATGCTATAACTATCTTTAGGGGTTCGTTGTTTAGTTGTCCAGTCATTATCTTTGGTGCATTTTTTGTTGCAATTATTGCATTGACCTTGTAGTGCAATGAATCCAGTTATGTAATTAGCCGTGTCATGCAATCAATTTTAATTACACTTGTAATTGAATTACCATGTTTGTTTGGTGTATGTGACCGGATGATGATTGTGGATCATCTGCAAAAACCGACTCACAAATTGTTCATATTCAGAATAAATATGCAGCAAAGGAAAGGGGATTATTGAAAATGACAATGTGTGGTAGCATACTCATTGAGATTAATGCTTAAGTTTGGGAAGATTACCAATCAGAGAAGAGAATTGTGTATGAAGGAGAGAGAGTAAAGGTCGGAGAGAGAAACTAAAATGAAGAGGATCAGAGGGATATATACAGGATAGAGACATGGAAGAGAGAAGAGGTGGGTCACTGGAACGAGAGAGAATGATGGGAGAGAAGAGAAAGAGAAGATGAGCTTAGAAGGTGGTCACTTTAGAGTAGAGAGAATGGCAGTGTTATGAGCCTTAATCAGGAAAAAAAAAAAAAAAATTCCCCATTGCTCTGTACTCTTCATTGCAAAGTGTTTTCTAATTAAACATAGCACACAATTTAATTTAGTAATTAACAACAGAAAATTTTTGCTGATTACTCTGCACACAATCCCCATTGCTCTGTACACGTAGCATCATGGCAAACAAGAATGTCTTACTATGGGGCACACCGGCTCACAGTAGAAAAGTACATATTACTTACCTTAGTCAATGAATTTTTCTGGATTGTCCCGTTTGGCATGATGCCTAAAATTTTGTTTAGTGACTGGCTGCCCAGTTTAAAATTGGTTCTGTCAAATTAATTTATGCCTTGTTTTGCATAATTGAATACTACGTTTAATGTTATCTCTTGGTGCCACTTTGACTAATTTCACTGTGTTTCATGTTGTAGAATATTTGATTTGTCTTCGGGTCTTGATAAGCCAGAGCAGGAGTACTATTTGCAGCCTGTAGAGCCCGGAAGATCACGAAATGCTTCTTCAATCTGCCCTGTTGATTTTTCTTTCGGATGTGATCACTTATGGGACAGATTTAGTGTGAGTTCTGTTACATTTGATATTTTGATCATCCACTAGTGTTTGGGAAGGCTTGAGGCGCACTGAGGCAATAGAATACCTGGTTCTTAAGTCGAGGTGCAGAGCAAAGACATTTGCCTTTGAAACAATGAGGCGCACAAATTGAAAAATAGAAGTACATTACTAAAATAATTACTTTTATCAACATAAGCTATAATTTTTCATTAAAATCTGAAATCTATATTTAGTGTAAGAATACTCGCATAGACGCATACTGGCAGAGTAGTTATTCTATTTTTATTTCAGAAACTAAAAACCAATAAATTACTGGTCTTTCTAATCCAACTTTCCCTATTATTGTAGTGTTGGCGGATTTCTAGGGGTTAAAGTACATGTATATAGTAGGATTTACGCACATAAAACCCATAAAATAAGGACAGCAACCATCAATTTCAGTGAAATGCATAAGGAAACGCCTCACTTGCTTTATTCGCCTCAGTGCGCCTGACTGAAATTGCAGTGGATTAGTTGAGCTAAGCGATAGCATTGCCATTAGCGCATAGGATCCCCTATAGTAAACACTTTCGTTATGAAAGGTTTTTTCAATCCTTCAGTATTTTTTTTAAAGGAGGTATGCTTCTTTAGCGGCCTCTTTCTTGTTTAAATTAACCTTTACAAGGTCTAAAAGTTACCTGTAATCTTGGTATTGAGATTTTTGAGTTTCACATGCAAGCTTTACAAAAAGACCTTCTCCAAATAAATGTTTTGTCCTTGTTCTGGATATGAAATCTCAAAGAGGGATAATGCTCACTGAGTAACTGCACTGTTTGTTTCTTCTAATGTTTTTCCCACCATTTTGCAGGTCTTTGTTTTGTTTAGTGATGGCTCCATGTATGTACTTTGCCCGGTGGCCCCATTTGGAAGGTGCTGCTCCTGCATTTCATTTTCATCTCTCTCTCATTTTATTTTGCTTTGTAAATGCTTCCTATGGTTTGAACTTTATTGGTTCCAGTCTTCCAGAGATTATTGACTACATAATAAGTTTTTATGTCAGCAGAACTTGTCCTTTTTAGGCCTTCTTTTGGGATTCATATTCTTGTTTTTCTTTCCAAAGTACTCCGATACCGTGGTAATGTTTGTGAACTGTGAAACTCATGGCTGTTTTGTTATGCCCGAGCTGCTTTACCCCCGTCCCTCAAGCCAAATTAGAGGTTAGCATCAGTCCAACTAGTTGAAGTGTAGTAGTACATTAGATAAGAACACGGGGCTTTATCTTTGTCGAAACAAAGAAGAACACGAGTACAAATAGTTTAGAATATCTCTAACTTATCACAACTTGTTTTACCCAAAAAAAAAAAAAGAAATCCCTCCACTTTCCTTTCCTCAGCAAACCCCTCAGTTTGAAGATATCTTCACTTCTGTCAATTTCCTTTACCCAAGCCGGTGCTTTTAGTCGCCCCTAATCTCTCCGTGGTTTATCCGTCTCCCTCCTTGTCTCTGTCTATTTTTCTCTGTCATCGTGTCTTCTGGTGCTATTGAGCCCAATATCGTAGCAGGAAAAACCCTGATGTTGGATGATACTGACCCATGGAACTATGGCTGATATGCTGAATTTCGGGGGTTAGAGAAAATATTTGTAATTTTTTCGTTCTGATTACCATGCCTTTCTGGTTTCAGATGCTTTCAGTTTCTAGCTTTCTACTTGGTGACCTCAGAGCCTGTGGTCACCAACATTGGTTTGTTATTGGCAACGCAGGGTGGGGGTGTTGGAGAAGGAGAGGGAAAATAATTATCTCATTTATTCAGGATTTTATTTCTGAAAGCTTTTTTTGTTCCTCAGATTTTGAGTGACACTATAGCATAGACTTTATCCACTGTATAATATCAGTTTATTTGCTGTGTATGCCTCTATGAATATCTTTCTTCCAGGCTTCCACAACATCCATGATTGTTAATTATGTTTCTGTTTGTCTTGGAATAGTGTCTACTCATGGGAATCCGTACTGGAGATCTACAACGATACACAAACTTTTGGTCTTAAATCTCCCAATTCAACTGCCATTAGCAATTCAAGTATGGCTATATCCTGGCTGGAAGCAACGTTTCCTGAACTGAATCAACAAGGAAAGGAAGCTAGTCACGCCTCGGCTGTGGCTCGTCCCTTTGTATTGATAGATGCATCACTTTCATTGCAGGTACGTGTTGTTAGGTCTTCCTTTAATTTTCTGTTAAAGACAATTACTCCTGAATGAGCCTGGAAGATAATTCTCTTTTTTCTTTCTTTGCATTGGTTCTGAGTAATTCACGACAGCTTTCAGGACTGCGCCTGACTATATTTGTTGCTTTGAGTACACTGCTGTAATCACATTCCTTGTTAATTGAGAGCAATTTCATTAATCTCATGATTATGGTGGGTTCATGTGAAGGTAGCAATGTGATAGGTGAATTAAGTTAGTGATCATGCCTTCTTTTCACATATCTCCTTTCTTTTTTACATTTAAGTTTTTTTGTTAATATCAAGATTAGTTTGGGTTTGTTTCCTTCTCTTTTTTTATTTCTGTTTTTAAATTTTCTCAGAGGGTATACAAAGTTCCAAACCTGATTTTGCAGTGTTACAGTTTGACTTTTTGATTGGCTGTACTGTAGGGTTTCTGCCATTAAGTCCATATAAAGAAACTCATCTCTTTTTGGTATCTTGTTCAACTCAATGTTCTATTGCTATTCTGTAAGGATGCATCTTCTTGCTCCAATACATTTTTTTGTTCTGTCTTCTGATGTGAGTTTGCTTTATGTTGGGTGATTGGGGAATGGGGATATTTGCTGGTAATGCATGGCTGTCATATATTAGGATGTCGGTATCAGTCTTGAAGTGAGCGCATTCTGATGTTATAAAAGCATTTATGCTGTTTGTCTAACTAATGTAATTACCATTTCTCAACTTTGTGTCTTCTGGAAAAATAATTTGTTATGATAAATCCTTCAGGGCCCTCTATGCAAAGTTTGTCGCAGTGAGGAAGATGATCCTGGGTTTCGTGGTGCTGAGTGTGATGGTCGTGCTGTGAGTTTTCTATATAATTCTGTTGGCAAGGACTCAATTTTAGTGACTGGGTGGAGTGGTGGGCAATTACAGATTGATGCCCTAGCGGATGAAATCCAGCCTCTTTGGCATACTGGGAGTCCACCTCGTCTCTCTTTTGATTCTCATGATCGTATACTCGGTTTTGCTATGATATGTGAATCAGTTGTGGGTCAACTTTCTGTTGTAAGGCTTGACGAGCCACTTGACTATATTGGTTGGTCCGGTAATCCACCCCCTTTATTGAGATTAGCTATTGTGGATTTGGATCTGCCTAAACGCAAAGATGGTGATTCTACTATTTTCATGTATGCTGACCCACTTATTCCTGAGAGAATATATTGCGTTCATGATGGAGGTGTGGATTCAATTGTGTTGCACTTTCTGCCATTTACACACCAGACAAGTGGAAAGGACGAAATGATGAAAACTCCGTCTGTGCATCCAGTTTTGAGTACATGCCCTGGCACAGTGACTTCATCCTCTTCTCTTTCTGGTTTTGTGGTCCTATCTGATTCATTTGGATATTCATGGATTGCGGGAGTTACCTTTGGTCGAGAATGTATCGTACTAGAGATGAAAACATGGAATATCTTGCTTCCCAGGCTTGTGGACACAGAGAAGAAACCTGAGTTGGAAGAAGCAGGGGAGAGGATCACATTAGATATTATAAGTAGAGAGCTCCTCGTTGGCCCTAAGGTGGTGGTGGTCCCTCAAGGATCCAGTAATCGATCAGTCTCTGCTGATTCTATTGAAGGCCGTTCAACTTTGCATCAATATTTTAAGCTTTTCCATGAGAACTACGTAGAATATGCGCATAAGGTAATGAAAATACAATTTTTTTTGATGAATGTGAGCCTTACTTGGTCTTTAAACTGTTGTATGGCAAACTTACTGATCTGGTGTTTGGGGGAGAAATTTCCAATGTCTACCCACTAAATATTATTTTGCAGAGTTTGCTCCCAGCTTAAGGTCGACAATTTCTTTTAACATATTGCATACTATAGTTGATTGTGTGATCAAGAATGTACTATTGCAAACCAATATCTGTTGGCATACTGTATAATTTTCTGTATGTCACGAGATTCTGGACTTATGAATTTACGATGCCTCCCCACCACGACCGCCAAAATGAAGAAAAGTAGAGGCCGGGGGGGGGGGGTTAGAAAACTTAAGAAGCAGCATGTAGAGGCCATAGTAGAAGACTTGTTTGAATGTAATTAGTTTCATTGGGCATATCCTATATATCATAATACAAGTTATGTTCTGTTTTTACCAGGTGTACTTTGAACTCCAGCATCATGGTCCTCATCTAAAGAAGATAATCGATAACTTGCACATACGATCATCTGAAGCTCAACAGAAGCTTGTGAACGTCGAGAGGAAACAGCCACAATTGGATGATAGGATCAGACGTGCAATTCAGCGCCATGAATCTCTAGAAGAGCGCTTGCAGAAGTTGAGAAAGCTGCCCGGGATTCATAAGAAGCCATTGACCAAAGCTGAGCGTGAATTTAAGGGAGAACTTGGTATGGATCATATGTGATGATTGTCCATTGTATTTCCGTCTTTGACGAGTAATAATTGTAAAAATGGCCAACTTTCTTCATCTAGTGCGTCGGTTTGAGGCAGTGGACAGCAACCTGCATTTGTGTTTATAGGCCTTATTTTCCGTCCTTTTTTCCCCCTGGTGTAGGCTAATAAATCCTTCATGGCTGTTTTGCAGATGCGCTAACAGGTGTTGAGCTGGACGCTTTGCGTTCTTCAATTGAAGCCTTGAACGGAAGGTTGAGAAGGTACACACAATCTCTCAAAGGAAAGGTACCTAGCTACCAGAGGACCCCCTCAAGGAAGAAGAGCTTGGCACAAGATGGCCAGCTGGACCAACTAAAGGTCTCGCTTGAGAAACTTTCATTAGTGAACAGTGAAAACTCAAAGAAACTGAAGTTGGTAGAATCTGCATTGAACGATAGGGAACAGGAGGCAGCTAAATGAACTCTTGATGTGTCCTTCCGTACCAAAGATGCGTTAATATGATTCCGTGATGGTATTACTGTTATGTGTGATCACAATACGACAAATCCTTGCACAGTGGTTGAGTACACAGTCATGCTACAGGGAGTGGATGGCCTGTGGGAAATGTCTTGGTTCCCTCTGCTGCAGTGAAGCACACAAGTGTATTATAAGTTGTAACTGTAATTTAAATTTATGGAGCGTCCTCTGGATTTGGGGAGGAATCGTCTGCTCTGTAATATTAACGGCAGCCTAAAGTCAATAGGTTTCCCATTTTTTGTGTATTTGATAGTTTTCTGTCAAAGGCAAGGTCAGCAGAATGCCAGAAAATCCTTCAACGGGTGCGTTGGTCTATATTATGAATGACTCATTCCGGCTGACCATCTTCAGATATAGTAGATTTTGTGGATTTTTCTATTGTAAAATTAGAAACTGTTTAGTCTGCACTCTCTGCAGTGTTTTGTACAATTATTAGATGGTAATTTACCATTCTTAGTTTCAGCAAACTCTGAATGAAGTATTGAAAAAAGTAATTCCATTTTAAGGTTAGAAAAACCATGACTTTGAACAAATATTATGATGTCCTCGTAAAAAGAATCCCTTGAAGAGTATATAAAAAACTCATAGTTTGAGACTTTATTCGTCTGATGTTCACAAGTTATTGTGATAAATGGGTGCTCATATGAGATCATTATTGTGCTAGAATTAGAATTGCAGATATGGCAATAGAATCATGGCAAAGTTCTATTTAACTTTCCAATTAAAAATGATCTAGAAATTTGTCAATTTAATATTAATTTTAGCTTATGATTTCACCTTTGTCGTGGTAACACCCAAGGACCGAAAATCGATTTAGCTGATTTCAGGGGTGGTAAAAGAGGGCTAAGAATGAAAAAGACACGAGAGACTGACCAGAAAGAAGTAACTTGGTCTATCTAATGGCAATTTGTAAGCATGTACATGGTGTAAGGTTTTATCTACCATTCGGTAGCTACCAAAAGAATTAAGAGTAGCTGCTAATTCCTGTTACTGAATACTAGCAAAGCAGCCTAATCTCATAGCAATTAACCAATTTCCCTGTCCTGATCTATTTTACCTCATTCCTTCTATGCTTTCTTATTTTGGATAGAACACTTCTTTTTCTTTTTTTTTTTAATTCCTTTTTTACAGAGCTGCTATATTCTAACTATCGTCTTTCCTCTCTCTTTTCCTCTTTATATAGCTGCATTTCGCCGTTGCACCTTAAGGGGTAGCCGCTTCTGTGTCCGGGTGGTGGGGAAGAAGACTAACTTATCCTCTTCAGCAGGCTCCCAACTGTAGGAAAACCATAGAGAGAAAAGGCAAAAAGTTAGTAATTAGTACTGCGTAGTGCTGGTATTATATTTAAAGGCGTTATGAACGCAATAGTACCTGTATTTGTTGACGAGGTGATGGAGGAAAACGGAAACCGATACTCTTGAGAGCTCATAACCAGGGCACAACCTTGGACCTCCACCAAATGGTGTGAAAGCACCAGGCGGACATGTTGGTCCCGATTCACTCTGTTCATGTTTCGCAAGAAAGATCATTACTTCAAACTACTTAAGAAATGCTTGTATCTGTTACGCATTACTTCAAACTAGTTAAGATATGTTGCTAATGAGTAAATATAGTTGATTATGAGTTGTATTTTTTGATGACCAACCTGCCATCTCCATGGATTGAATGTTCGCGCGTCCTTAAAGTGTTCATTATCCATATGTACACCCCTAAATGATGCAAAAACTTTCATTCCCTTTGGTATAGTATAGCCTGTTCACATAGCAACAGCAAATACTCAAATTAGCTACTAATTCCCACCTATGCCTCAATTTTCTAGGATATAAAGATAAAATTACTCCGCAAGGCGTACCTCCAATCTGAACATCTGATATTGTACGCCTGAATATGCCTCCAATGATATTTGCAACTCGCAAAGTTTCATTAATAACCTGGAGAACATCATATAAACCAGAGATAAGACTTATTAAGAGTAAACAAATAACACATGCTGTACCAGGACCACAAAAAAAAAAAATAAAAATAAAAAAAAACTTTGCTGGCTGAACAGAATAAACAGACTACTACTGAAAGTTCGGTAGGAGAAGCCTAATTTATCACTCTGTAATAGCTTTTACAGTGTCTCATTTATGCAATCTTTGTCAGCGCCAAAATGAGGCCAATCATCATGCAGAAGGCAAATTACAAAAATAATCGTTATGATGAGGGACTTACACATTGAGTAAAGGGCATTGATTTGTAATCAGTCCAAGTCAAAGCCTCATTAGCTCCCCTCTCCCCTCTAATCTTTTCCTGTTCTTCCTGTAACATATTCAGTAGTATTATTAAACAACATTCACCAGTGAAATTCAAAGTCAGCCGTCGACTTTAAAGAATACCCACATTTATTGAGGCGCAGGATATAGGGAGGGGGGGGGGGGTAACTCTTGTAGCTGCAACAAACGCGTCTATTCTAGAAATATCACAATAGACTCGTGGCTCCTGTAATTTGTATATGATAAATTTCCTATAAGCTTAATGGCACAAAACAAGGCTCTAATGTGAAACTTCTGTGTGGTGCCATGTCTTTGGTTTTAAATTTTGCACACAGACATCCGCAGTCTGGAAATCATGCATGGGAGATACTTTTAGTGGTCGCATACTTGCAGTTAACAATTTCCGACTTAAACAAACTTTCTTTTCTGTTTAACACAAAAAAAATAAAAAAAAATATAGTATGCTTTAAATTAAGAAGATCATTTCCAGTACTCGAGTTACCTATATATCACTTCATTCATGAGGGTTGTTTAAATTATAATGCATATCTTTTGGCTTGCACCATTTAGGTCCAGGTTCAGGACCGTAAAGACCGCAAAGCTCTCCCTCCAAGTCTTACACTATTGCATTCCTAAGGTGCCGAACTCTATACCTCTAATCAAAGTGCCAACCAACAGTAGGATGTTAGAAAATTGAAATACGTATAATACATGATGTATGAGTGCCATAGTACACCCGACCTACTGTAATACTTTTATCCAGTGGAGTGAGTGAGTGACCTATTGACAGGGGCGTTGCTTTGTTGGTGCCAAAGGGGGCCACAGCTCCCCCTGAAATTTGGGTTTCACTATTAAAATATGTAATATTTATGCATATAACTAGTTTTATTTAGCTATTATATACTCCGTAATGAGTTGGCCCCCTCTAGGAGTATCAAACATTCTACCTTAAGAGAGCTCATTATAAATACCATTAATGGCCCCCTTTGTCATTTTATCCTGGCTTCGCCCCTGCCTATTGATGAGAATTAGTGAAGGTTACTGGTTCAAACAAGGACAAGAAATACTCATCAATAGCCAAATGCTTAATTAAACAATTCAACGTAGTAGCATAGTCAAAGGCAAGTCTGCCTAAGTGTAACCTCAAATCTGACACATTTCAACAGCAGGTTACACGAGAGGGGAGAGATGAAAATGCTACCGCGACAAGGTCCATCCATCAATCTTTAGACCAGATCAGAAAAGCATTGCATCGTTTTGTCCTCATACATTCACCTTCATTTTCACTTTCACATTTACAGTCTCCCTCTCTTTCTGACTTTTGTGAGCTACAGTTCTGATTTTGACCCTCTGGATGCCCTTTTCCCAACCAAATGCACATTTAACTAGGTGGAATAAATGTTCTGTCCAAAAGGGTTGTCGTGGTCTCTTTTACTTCAGAACCTTGACAGATTGTGGTATGACTGTATGAGACATCCCCTTCCTAGATCCTAGTTCCTACTTCGTAGCTGGTAGACTAATTCTCAATGGTATTCTGGTCCCTCTACTACTCTCAAAATGTCGCCCCACCCTCACGTGGGCTAGCCAAGAACCACTATGTTCACAACTAGTATTAATTCCTTTACACCAAAATACACCACCTACCTAATAAATCTAGCCGAAGTGCTAACTTTCTTTTCTCTATCAGTAATGAGATACGTACTGGTAGTGGGCTAGTGGTAAGTACGTAATCACATTACAATGATCATCCACCAAACCAAATCTTAGCTTCCTTCTATAATTCAGTATTATGGGTGGTGGTGGACTGGTAGATGATCACTCTCATACATTTCCGTCTAATTCCTTTTTTTATCTATCACAGGATCATTGAAAGAATGATTCCAGATTCGGAAGGTTGTTTATTTGATACTACATATGTATGATCGCTAACAGAAAGTTATTAATTGATGAAAAACCTTCTAGTTTGTCATGAGGTATTAAAATAAGATGTAAAGAATTGCGCTTTACTTCGCTAAGTTTAATTGCTTATGATGACAAGACTCACTTGCGCTCACTTACATGCTATATACTCCGTACAAGTAATCTAGATTATATTAGTGAGATATAATCATACTGCAATACAAGTGAGCTAGCTTTTCCAATGTGTTACATGTGCTGTGACATGATTGACTACCGTATGTATGAACTTTAGCTCTAAAGCTACATTTCATTGGGACTAAAGTGGATTACTAGATAATGGAAGCAGTTTGCTTTTTCATATTGTCTTCTCATGTTAAACAGAATTCTTTTATTTTAGACTTCGATGGAATTTGTGATTGCATGATGTGTAGTCGTGTAGACCCATAGTTCCAAACTATATGGCAACCCTTCGATTCTTCGGGCTATCTTTTCCATCTCACCGTCCAATGTGTTTGGCTAAGAATTCAGATAGTAAGATGATGAACCTTCTAAAAGGTGTCCATCAATATGAAGACACTCGTGGGATGTGTGGAGCCCAAAGCAAGTTCTAATTAAAATTGACAACATGGCAAATTAATGAGAAAAGGATGGACATGGAAAGGTACCTTGAGCTGAGCAAGAGCAAGGGGAGTCTCAGTTAGAAACTTGACTGCTAGAGTCATTAGTGTGGATGTGGTCTCATAGCCAGCCACCAGCAAAGATACTAGGAAATCGACTATAACCTCGTCTGAAACCCGTCCCCCTTCTACTTCCTCGTCTAGCAATGCTCCCAAGATGTCATTTTTTCGCTCTCCTCGTTCACTATCTTTCCTCCTCTCCTGCACCACCAAGCCCAATGCCTCTGCCACCTTTGTCCTAGCCTTTAATCAACAAATATTGTCATTTATAATCAGGCTCGGAGTATTATCAAACATAGTAGAAGGGAGAACAATAACAGTGAAGTAATAGTACAACATAAAATGTAGATACATAACACATTATAGCAAAAGTTCAAACAGTCACAATTACCATCTGAAGGTGATTATTGACATGGACAATGCGACACAGGGGAAAAAAAGTAAAGACTGAAGACACATTTCGTCAAATAGTATAAACAAATATGCATCCATAGATAAAATAGGCCCCATTGTTTCTACTTTTTATGTTCCTATGAACATGTATCATCCTAAAATTAATCAGTTATGCTTACTTTTACTACTAGTAGTGAGTTGTATGGAACAAAGCTACCAGCTAAATCAAGTGATATATTTCCTTGTTCCATGGTATGTCTAATGTTTAGCATAGTCAATGCAAAATGGACATACTATATAGTACTCCTATATATGTCATTATTCCAAATGATAATGCGACTTTAAATTAGGACAAAGTGACTAGAAAGTCAAAAATATGTCCCCAATCTAAGTAATCACACTCTAAAAGGATGTTATGTACGTCCAGACACGGTGCCGAATAGGCATATCATATATTGCAGATAAATGTAAAGCATAATCATTTTGTCGCATCTTTGTATAAATTAAACTTCATCCTGCAACACATATGGATACTATGAGTACAATGATACGAGATATAGAATTTGATAATAAGGGTGTGGAGAAGTTATGAGATATGCGCATACATTTCAATTTATAATCATCAGATGTAACAAAATTGAAGAAAGAGGAGAACTTCGGCAATTACTTTGATGGCTCTACTGTAAGTGTTGGAGAAGAAAGGCAAGGGAATGGTGAAGAAGCCTTCAATAACAAGTAGGTATTCTTTTCTAAGACTTTCGGTCCATTCACAAGGATCAAAGCTCATTAGCTGCTTCATTGTCAATGCAAATGTCATCTGCATATACGCAATCAAGAGATTAGCTGACCTTATACAAGAATATTATTCAACCATACAATACACCAAACTTTTGTGTCTGCGTAAAAGGAGCTTCCCAACATAAACTATAAAGATTTCATACAATACAGAATATCCAATTCACTGAGCTAAAAAGTTGGAGAATAAACAGATCATCAGAATGTGCATATACTTATTGTTGCCACATAACACAATGATATCCCCCCTTCACTTTTTACACTACTAGTACTACTTGTTAATTAGGACACATTAGCAACTTTAGCTTTGCTAACTCAACGTGTGGCAGTGAGTACCACCCACAAGCCTCCCCCATGAAAAAGTCAGGGGCGGCCGCAAAGCGCCGCATGCGGTGGATGATACCTTCCGCGCAGAATAGGAGGTCACTATTGACACTCCGAAACGGTTCACTCACAATTTTATGATCATCGTTAATGTATAAAATATTAAGTTAAAAGAATTGGGATTTAGCTTAGAGGTGTGAAAGAGCATAGTCAAAATAGAGTGTCAATAGTCACATCATTTGTCTACTTCTTCCAGATAGGGCCTTACACATAGCATTTGGTAGTCTTTTCGAATTGATCATAAAACTAGAAATAGCAAAACATAGGTAAAAAAAAAATTAAAAAGGAAATTAAAGAAGAAATACTAGAGCAGAAGAGTTTTGCCATTCTATCATCCACGAGGGGGTGGTCCTACCCCGACATTAAGTTAAAGGTTACTAATGCAACCAAAAAAGAAAGAAGAAAGTCACGAAATAATTTTCTGATGTGAAGTGTGGCTACGTGGGTACCATAATTTTCCCTCTCTAAAATTCACCTTCATTTGTCTAAATGGCTTAACTTTAACCAACAAAAATTAGACACCAATCAAGCTTTGGAACTAAAAAGGATAAGGTCAAACACATGAGTTGAGATCGAACAAACTAAGAAAGAAATGATAACTTGTTTATGAAAATATAATCAATCACGATCTTATTGTTAGACAACAAAATGTTCAACTAAAAATGTTTACTGTTTGTTGAGAAAGAAAAAACGTAATCATGTAAGCGAAATGATAAACAATTTTCATGCACTAAGCACAAAGTCTTTAGCGCATGTTTAGCTAGTTCAATTGGTAAAGTTGTTGTACAAGTTTCATAATCCCGTACAGAAAAGAATGGTAAAAAGTAGTACTCCATACCTTCTTAGCTTCCTCCATAAGGAAAACTCGGTCAGACCACGAATCAAGATTGAACCGGATCAAACGGTCAATATCAACCAAAAGATGGTCTCTAATAATAGTAGAGTTGGCAAAACTCATAGTAAGTGAGTGCATCCTCTTATGCAAACTGCCCTTCATAAGCAACAATGAATATTTCCCTAATAAGTTCGCTATCGAACCCGGGTAGCTACACTCAAATAGCTTCCCTTCATTTTGTAGTATGTAGCGGTTAACATCAGGATCAACAGAAAAAACAGTAGCTTCACCAAAAATATGGGTGGTAAATATAAGTCCATAACGAGCTATACGCTCGTCTAGGAAGGGCTCAGGGTTGTCCGTTTTGTAGGCAGAAATGATATGCAAGGTTTCGCCGATAAGCGGGAGGCCGTAGCTTCCTGGAGGAAGGCGGTAGCTACGGCGGCGGTGAGCCGCGCGTAGCATGATCATGAGGAAGAGGGTGAGTGCAAGAGTTATGATGGCCAAGAAGTAGTCCATAATGTTAAAGTTTATGTTTACTTTTGCTTAGGAGGGGTGGTGTAACATGTATATATGTATGATATTGTACGAGATGAAATAAAATGAAATGAAAGTGAAGTATATGTGATATATATAGAGTGAGTGAGCACACGGGTGGGTGAGTGCTAAAGGGAGTAATGTAGTAATATGGTGGCAAAAGAATCTGAATAGGGTGTGGGGAGTGTTGGTGGGGAGACTCAAAGTTAGTGAACGCGTGGGTGTGGGGAGTGTTGATAAGGAGACTAACGACGTTGACATATGTCCGATTATTTTTCCTTTCCTTGTGGAGTAAACTTTTCAATTTTCCCCATTTAGTAATTGATATTTGATATATACACTATACTATATGCTTTGGGCACTCCTATGCTTGATAGATGTATTGAATCAAATGATTTTTCACAAATTATTTTTAAAGACGGTCTAATTTTAATTAGATATTGTCACTAGTAAGTTCAATGAGTAATCTTTCTAATGTAAAAAAATGGTCACTTTCCATTAAAGCGATCACATTACGAAAGTGTGAGTTCAACTTACAATTAAAAAGTCTTATACAAAACTTAATAATATTTTTACAGATCTATTTGTGAGAGAAATGAAACATAAGAGATAAGAAGGAGTGAAAATCGGCCAGATATGGATAAGTAGTCCAAATATGTTCACAAATTTCGTTCTTTTTGAAATAAATCTATTAAGGATCAAATATATCACAACAGATCTCATCTTTTAGAAAAAGTGGAAAATATGTGAATGTACATGGATTATTGGTTGTCTTTCATTGGTTTATAAAAAGAAACAAATTACTTATTTAGGAATAAAAAATATAGAAACAAATTACAAACAATCTTATTTAGTATCTTAAAATTATTGAAGGTAATTTATCAAGGGTACGATTTCTTCCCTTTAACATCAAATATCCATCTGTTTTTTTTAAGAAAATCAAAATTTGAAGGAATTGTCATTAGAGAAAATGGGTACATATTAGAGGTATATAGGTATTTTGTGTATAAGTTTACAAGATTAACATAATATTGACTCCTTTATTGGTTTGACGAGGTCATATTTTGACTATCATATCAATATCTCAATATATAAAAGTGTAAGCGTTATAAATCTATAATGATTTTTAATTTATATAAGACAATACTTTAACATGCTTATCTTTTTATATTTTTCTCAATTATAAATATTGATTTATCAATAGTCAATGTATTTCTTCAAATAGTGTTAAAAAAATTGTTAAAAATTGAAATTGGAGGGAATGCACTATATGTAAGACATGTGAATTGATCTTACGTGTCAAACAATATTTTGTTATTATTTTTCCATGCATATTATCATTAGCACGCACCTTGAGATCTTTGATAAATTTAATAAGACACTTGTATATGTTAGAGGACGGTTTTAACCAAAAGCCTAATGTGATGGTCAAGGGCCAATTATTGGTCAGATTCTAATACGCTCCTTCAAGCTAGACTTTTTTTAGCGTCGAGCGTGACTGCACACATGGTTACACATATACTCTCCATTCTGCCTTGTGCCAGAATTCTCAATTGTGCAATATGTACGAAGGGATTTCCAAGATTCAAACACAAGATCTCTTGGTTTATCCTACTCTCATATCATGTTAGGTATTTATAAGCCTAAACTGGTGATTGATTTAATCATTGGTTATATTCTAATAACTTTGACATGCGAGTCTTCTTATAAGATAAGTTGGTTTATACATAGTACTTCAATACCAATTAAGTCTAGAGGAAACTTATAAATATCACCAGCTTCATCCATAACTTCCATACCATATAACTTTCACATATAAACTTGTTAATGTGCTTATTGATATGTCAGCGTCTTTACGTGACTGTATTGTTTTCAACTTACTATATGTGGCTAAGGGGTTATCTTGATGCTTCGTAAAAGTAGCAACTGGGGAAAACCAAATTATCTAAAAAACAACAACTTTGACATAAATTTTAAATAATAACAGACGAAATTTTTAAACCATTCATCTATCTCCTCCTTTCCAAAAATCTTAGGCTCAATTGTCAAATTTAGGGAGCTACAAATGACTCATTAGCTATGTTAAGCCTCAAAGACACTCAATACCATGACATTCACGTAATTTTTCTGATAAAAAGGAGGGTAAACTGATCAACTAACATAAATAGGAGGATCGAAGAAATATAGTTTTTTTTTTTTTTTTGTTTTTTCGTAACCATGTTCGTAGAAGGAAATTTGATTATGCTAATTCACATATTGTGTACTTAGCTTGGTTAATCATCATACGTTAATGTCGTAGTATCAACTAATCGAATTCCGAAAAAAAGCAAATAGTCCCCAAGACTCATCTACTATGTGTGATTAGACCCTCTAACTTCTAAAATTTGTTGTTACGTTGATGGTTTACTTGAACTCCGAGTAAAGATACAAAAAGAGTCACTAAAGTTACACAATCAGACCGAATGTCCTTGTGTACATCAATCGAAAAACCGAGTAACAGTTTTCCGATTCGATCATACTGACAATTTTTCGATTCCATTTTTCTTTATGATGCATGACTGCCTTTTTTCATACATAGAGGAGTAGTCCCTCGCTCATTGTCTTGGGGAGGTACCAAATCTACGAAGGCACACAATTGAATTTGCCCTTTCCGTTGGGCGAAGGCACGCAAAAGATCATATTACCCACGGAAAATCGTGATCGATCGAGGCTGCTGTGTTGGAAAGGCGATTCGCTGTATACATATAACTTGCTGCCTAGCCGTACGTGCATGGTCTCATACTCTCATATACCACTAGTCCACTACTGCGCTTCGATCTCTACGTGATAGGAAACAACTGTAATAAAGCAAAAGCCTATAAGGAACAACGTGTACGTCTACACCATGTAGTAGTATACTCCATAGCTGATGAGAAATATCCCATTATGTGCGTTATTTTTAGTCTAAAAGAAGGCATTGCGATTACATGTTAATCCACATGGTGCCCATAAGGAAGTAAGGAACACGACATACATCTTAGCTTCCTTCTTCATTTCCTCCATATCGCCCTTAGAAAATAGTACTATATATAGTAACAATCTCACAAATCCATATATTCTAGGAAAGTCTTGGTTTAGTGTTAGGATATTGTAATAGTAGGATTAGTCCATTCGAGTCTCTCAGTACTGGCACCAATTCTCAGTCCAAGGATATTGTAATAATAAGATTAGTCCATCAGGAGTGGGTAGAATTGATGCCTAATTTCATATCGTGACGCAATCGAGGTTTACTCATCATATATGGTGCCATACTCTACTACAGTTGAGAAAGAGCAAGACTATTTAAGCACGTTAGAATTAGCTTTTGAGCCAAAAGGGAATCTCAACTTGTGCATGCTCCATAGCTCATTTAAGCTGTTCCGAACCACATCAAACATTCGTTTTTTCTTTATTTGGTTCAAATGAAACATTCCATATTAGTATAATGGTGTTAAATCAACCAAACCTACCCTTTTCTGTTTTAATAGGCGTCTTAACATGTCTATTAGAGGAGATATGATCACAAAGCACTCACATGATGTGCTATTACGAATTGATTAAAAATATTTGATTGGGTTATAGGTAGGTTAGTAGTTCTGAGACAATATAACTACTCATGATTTGTGGAATTTGGGCAGATCAAAGTTAGCTTTACTGTGTGCCTGCTAGCAACTTAGCTAGGCTGAAACATGTTATCCAACATTAGTACATTTCTTATATTGGAACTCCAATCCTACATTTGCCACAGGTTTTGGTAGTATGCATTAATGCGTAGATGTTGTGCAGAAACGTGAATATTAAAAACAAGAGCAAACGTAAAACATGCCGTAAACGTATTATATGAAGAAATGAAAATATGAAATAATACTCCAATCATACTTCTAAAAACATACATAGCTAACTTACGTAAGGCTATATTTGTAAACTATACCTCTCACCGAAACCTCATTTGAGATCCCTGCTCGGAATTTGACAAAATATTATACTCCGTAAAAGGTATCTTAAACATTTATAACAAACTATGAAATCAGAAACGTGGCAAAGTTGCGAAAAGCAAATTTTATCTTTCTCAAGTAGAGAATTAATACAGGGCAATGGAGTCTTAATGTCTCGAAAAGGGGCTCGTTCTCAACTTAAATTTTGAGATATCGAGCATTACTTCGGGTCTCTTACAACAATATGGAGTACATAACACACACTGGAAAATTTTGAAAGGAAATGCAATTTACATTGATTACATTGGTGGAATCAATATACTAGTTTAAGGCTAACGAGATCGTAGAAACTTAATATCCTTAATCTATTCTTGTATGTGCATACACTCAATATGATATTCATGACAAACGGGCTTGGTCGAAGCTAACTTACATGATCAATACTCAATAGGATGCAGAATTAATTAATTAGCAGATATAGGGGTAGAGTAGAAAATATCCTTTGCAATTTAGTACTCCGCTTATCATTTCAATGGATAGCTTAGACCTAGGCCACGATTAGCTGTGTGTTTCATTAATGATAAGGTTGGGACCAAACAAATCACTATAAACTTGATCCATCACATTCTTTCTGATATACACACAATAAAGTTGCCCATAATTTCTTGATACGAAAAGCAACTTGTGAATGAATAGAAAGCTCATCTGCCCACCGTCAATTATTTTGAGACATGACGAAAATGCATTATGCATATAATGGGCTCAGGCTAAATGGTATAGCAAATACCAATGCACGAGTGGCTAAGTTGATCATCTGGTTGTGTAGGGCCTTAAACATTCTATGCCGCACGGCTTATATAGCTTAGTTATATACTCCTGTATTCATGTATACAATATGTTCTCATTTGCCGACAAAGTGCATGTCCCAAATCCTATGTGAGGGCTACTTTCGCTCTTCTCCTTGTCTTTTCTCGTTTGGCAAGTACTCTCATAGTCATATGATACATATGTATATGATAAAGAATCGCGAGGGGCAAGTTTTACATGCAAAAGTATACATGGTAAGATGATACATATGTATATCAGTATATGATCAAAGGGTCATGTTAGTTTTAATTGAAATTTGTTAAACTGAGTTGCATGCAAGTGAAATTGCTGAAATAGATTAGAACGGCTTGCAGAAACTGTAACGGCCGAAAGGAAATGAAACTGATTAAAAGAAACTTTAACTCTTGAAAGGAACATGAAACATATGGAAGGAATTGATACTGTTCACAAAAGAAACCAAAACTAACAAAAGGATTTGAAAATAAAAGAAATGAACTGAAAGTAATTGAAAAAATTGAAAATAAATTGAGAGAAAATGATGATAATTGAAATTAAGTGAAAGAGAACATGACTTATATAGAGGAATGATGTCTAATTTGATCGCACGAGATTGTTCATTCCTTCCCTCATCACGATAAACGCTAATATATTTCTTATAGAATGATCACCAAAGTGGAAAAGAAACATCAAACACTCAAAATCAAAGTACACAATTGATGGCCATTGGTTCCCTAGTATAATGACGTATATATAGCCTCAGTAGTTGACATACTCACATAGTCATACTCCACATTTGTTCTCGCCTCTCCCGCCACCCCACTTCCCTCTAGATATGAAATCGACCGCTAGTTATCTAAACGGTGTTCAATTATTCCATAAGCATTCTCTAACTTATGTAACTCCTCTACCAAGGATGTAAAAATTGTAAGGGAAAGTACAAGAGTCAAACTGACAAGGTCAGCCCTGCATCCACGAGACACGAGGTCTGCGGCACACGTGTGGGACACTGCCACTGACTTATCCAGCTTTTGCATTCAGAATGCTACTCTAGACGAAGATTTTTTTCACGTACAAAGAGAAGTGAGGTGACTGACAAAAATAAAGGTCAGTAGTTTTCTTTGATGAAAATGATATACAAATTCAGAAATTCTATATAATTGGAGGAAATAGAGTACTACGTATAGTTTTACATGAAGATGAGATAAGGTGGTGGACTTCCCGAGGTGCCCAGGGGGTCGGAGAGGGGTCTCAAGCTAGCTAGATACGGAGTAGCTCTGTATGAAACTACTACTGCTGCTCACACGAATGGAGAGAAGAGAGTTGTCTACCTATATGCACGTACGTGGGCTTTGTTGATTGCGACGTCCTAGCTACTACTCCTCCATCGCTGATCATATAGATAACATTAGAAAATCACAAATTATTACCAACACAATTAGTTCGTCCTCAGTCGTTACTCGTTACTCGTTACTATCTTGTTTGATTTCAACTGAACGTCTCAAGTTCCTATAGGCTATAGTCGTCGGTCTATGAACCTTGACAAAACCTAACAACGCATGCATAACTATTTGATTCACTTTGATTTGATTTGGAACCCAATAAAAATAAAATAAAATTATTTGTTAGCCTATGATCGATTGATCACAGCCACTGGAAAATTGAAAATAAGAGTATATGGAGTAGAAAGATCAACCATCTATAGGTGGTCAACACTCAAACAATAAACAACAAGAATGTTGTAAAGGATTGTTTCTTCGCGACAACAAAAAAATGAAGCTCACCACTCATGAACATTAAGCACTCCTTTTATTATTTTAGAAACAAAATCATTGATCAATCTATATCGAAGCTATTTAATTATGATGATCAATTTGAATGTCCTTTTTCTCCTATCTCATACTCGAAAAATAGTAATTGTTTTAATGTATATTGATAAGTTGACTTGCCCTTGATAAGTAAATACAGAGTTTTAGCCCATGTAGCTTGACATATTCGAGGGACTCTAAGCATGGGTGATACAGAGAGACAATAAATAACACTAAGATCTCCGCCCCCAAGAGATGGAGGTTGGAATGGTGAGTTTCCTGTTGAGAGATTATGAGGAGTTTGATAAATTTATAAAACATTATGTCCAACTCTTTATAACAAGATCATTCTTTTTTGATTTCTGTTTTATTAGGTTGTGTTACAATGATATTGGATCGGATTCTCATACGTTCAACTTTATGTTTCATTCGATGTATCCAATTATGTGATGAACGACAAAAGTGGATCGATGAGTGTCTTAAAGGAGACCTAAGCAAAGATTGGTTATTTTATGTATTTTATACATTAAAGCAACTAATGCTGGGGCATATGAGGATTCGAACCTAAGACAACTCATAAGCATGTTGAACTTTCAATTGTTCATGACTATTAGAAAGGTCATATGCCAGCACGGCTTCAGAACCTAAATTCTACACCCTTTTTAGGTGGGGCATTCTTTGGTGGTGAAGAGAAAGAGGAGAAAAGAGGGGAGGAAAGAATATAGTGTCGGGGCTTGTGAACAAGGGCGATGTAGGTGTTGTTGATGGTGTCCGCTTCTTCCCAAAAAAAGGGCTGATGATGACATGGCAGCAAGTTGGTGAGAGTACTTAGTGGTGGTGATGGGGTATTTCCAGTGAGGGAGGGAGAGGCTGCGAGAGTTGATGGGTGGGGTTCATTATGTGATTTGGATAAAATGAATAAAACACTGTCCCATATCACACAAGACCGGCCCATTAAGTTCATTGTAAAGGGCACGGTTTTTGTTCTGTTGGTTTAGCTGCAACATTTAATTTTTGCAAAAGCAACATGGCTAAAGAGACTATGAATCTGAAATGCACTGAAAAGACTGTTAAATTCCAGATCATGAGATAAATGCTCGACATTAATATGATTTACAGTGACAGGCTAAGCAGAATACACGATACAGAAGTTCTGAGACACTGGAGTCGTCTCCTTAATGTCAATGAGGCGAGCCAAGAAGGCAGCCAAGTTCTGAAGTAAATAATTCAGGAATCGACAAGTTCAAAGGAATGATTTTCAGGGGTTAAATTATGTACAGTTGGCGATTAGGAGGCATAATAGCCATTTAACGTCGTCCAATCAAGCATCATCTGCGTCACTTCCACCAACATGAGGCTCACGAGTGACCCAAAAGTTGCTACTTTCGGGGACAGACAACTTATGCCTGTTCAAAGAACGAAACCTAGCTCTCAAAATTATGAATTTTCCTATGACATTGTTGTTTCACCTTAAACTAACAAATCTACTGACCTCTCAAGAACGGATTTTCCTTCCTTGTACTTCTGGCTCTTTTCATGGGCAGTTTCCTGAAAGAAGACATCCCACACCAGTAACTAATAGCTAACAATTTGCCCAAGTATACAGGAGAAAATGAGGTTGGTTAACATAATGGCCTGCAAAGCTTACATATTTCCAACCCACAATTGCTCCACACCCGACACAGAATATATCAGCCACGGTATGCATCCCAGTCATCATCAGTCTGTTTTCCGCTACTCCAACAGTCATATTTACACTGAAGCAATTTTGAACATTAGTTCAACAATGGAGCTTTTTGAACTTCTTTTGTACGAAGTAATAGGTAAATGACTAGGCCTCCTGACATAAGGAAAGGCATATGTCTACGACACATTGACCTGAAAACATGCTCTTAAACTCAACCTTGACATCTTTTGATCCTGACAATAAACTTTATGTCAACGCATATCAATCCAGAAAGAAATGGATTACAGTTTGTAAACATGAAGCTGATCATCCTGCCTAAAAAACAACATTTTCCAGTAGCCTAAAGTTCTCGAAGATAGGAGGCACAAGGTGGAGGCGAAGGGGGGAAAACCGTGAGGATGGATTTAGATATAAGATACATGCTAGTCATATATCAGGAGGAATTAGCATATCTGTTTCATTCATAGTGAAACGAGCAATACTAATGATATTTTGTGATGTTCAGTTGTTTCAAAAAAGTGTTAAAATTGTACAGGATAACAGCATTCGGGAAACTTACACTTTGCTGAAGAGATAAGCCTTCCCATTCCTGGATTGAAAAGACTGGATCAACAACACAGGATACTGTGGTCAGATACCAAACTATTCTGATATTGTACCTTTATTATCTACTTATCACTGAGTCATTAAAGTGAAAAATGTAGTATCCTTAAAGTTGCAGCAACTGAAGTACAAACGGATTACAATAAGCATTTAGAGAACTAACATGTTCCTTACGCATATTTTCCAACCCCCCCCCCCCCCTAACCCACCCAACAACAAAGTCTTTAGTCCCCAAAGATTTGGGTTCGGCTAAGTTTGATTTGAGAAGATGCCCCCACCCCCCACCCCCACTACACCACTCACGAAAAGAAGAAGCGTGCAAGCTGATTCATCTCAGCAGAGTTTCCTCTGCATCGTCATGTACAATAAAGCTTTGATAAGTAGGTTTGCTCATAGTGTCAAAGCCTTCAAGCAGCATAAATCACCCGTACGGAATGGCATAAGGATTGCTAATCATTTCATGTATCAACAATCCCTTCATTCCTCCCACTATAGAGTGCAAAACTCAATGTTTAACCTAACAATATATCAAGCATTGCTAGTCCATCACCTGACACATTCATCCTAGGCAAGACACCTACATTAGCATATAGCCAAGCAACAAGGAACTCTCTATTTCCAATGGACAAAGAATCACTCCAACAAATAAACATCAAACAACAAGTCCATAAGAGACCCATAAGTTACCTGAGTTCTAACAATGCCAAACACTCAAATTTTCTTAAATTCACACAATGCAGCCTATTCAAAACTATTATATTAAACTAAGGTGCAACAAGAGCAGTGTTATTAGTATGAAACTATAGAGAAGTCCAATAAGGCTTCCACCTTTTAGTCAAAATCACTATCGGAAAAACCAAGTTCTAAGAACTGCGAGGGGCACCAATTTGCATCCTTTACACAGGGGAATGCCTATTGGCACTCCATCAATTGAGAGTACATTTTCCGATGCATTATCCCATAAGGAGTGCAAGACGACAACGGTGGAGTGCCAAACTGCCAATAGACAATCCCTTAAAAATTCAATAAAAGCACTATTTTCCTTCCACTACTGGACATCTTCACTACCATATCAGGAGTACAAGAAAACTCAAACAGGGGAACTATGCAAATTATAACCAGTGAAACCAATCACCAATACAATAAGTTTGATTTTAACTCATTAGTACCAAAAATAAGTAATGGACAAACCATCTGACATACTACAGTACTAATATGTTAAAGTGATCAAACTTCAAATGTAAACCAGAAATAGAAACCTTTCCTTTCTCTGCACAGTCATCAGGACAAGCATACAAACAATCCAGATAAGATTTCATTAATGGTCATTATTCATTGATCACCACTCATTTTTTAGATTATCCATTAACATACATCCATAACCAATCTAGTCAACCATAAGTAACAATAAACAAAACCCATGAATGATCATGCACATCTAACAAACCCAACTCATAATCCAACATTTTATGAATAGGGCAACCAAAGAAGATGATCAAAGTTGAAAAGATCAGACCTTGGAAACAATATCTTCACAAGCAGCAAGGTGGGTCCTACAGTGCTTGCAAGTATAGATCTTCCCTTCCAAATTCACCACAAATAACCTCCCCATTTCTTGCCAAATTAATCTTTACTCTACACAACAAAAAAAAAATAAAAAAGCAAAATGACTACAAACAAAAAAGATCATAAAACTAACTACCACCATGATAAAATAAAGCAAAACAATGAAAGTTAAGATTATTAGATGATCAAACAATGATGAGAAGATACCAGAAGTACAAGAAAGGAAATTAAAGCAGGAAGTATAACAAAATGGAGTAAAAAGGAAGATGGTTAGAAATATGTGACGTGCAAAAGTGAGATAAAGATGGTTGGTTAGTTATATGTTAATGTAAATGTTAATATAAGAATAATGATGATAATGGGATGATGATGATACCTATAACAGTGAAGTTGGAACCAACGATGATGAAATATTGAAATGTGGAAGAAAGAAGCCATCATAAAATTCACAGTTTATACGCTTCAATCTTTCTTTTTTTCTTTTTCTTTTTGCGTATATTTATCTATGTGGATTGGCTTTTTTATTTAAAAAACTGTTAAGTCAAAAAGGTGGTTAACTGATAAGACGTGCACTGTAAGTTTTTTTTTTTCAATTTATTTATGGTGATTTTGTGATTGATTATATTTGCGAGTAGTGGAGTTGTGGTCAAATATATAAGTTTTTAGAATAGAAATAGAGTTTTAAGAAAAGAAAATATGAGTGTTTAAAGAAAATATTAGTTGTTTTTAAGTTGTCATCGAAATTCGGATATCCATTTTTTTTTACGTAACAACTCACGTTTTTATCTAAAAGTTTACAAGTTCGACTATGCTCCGTGTGACATGAATTTATATCATGCCCATATAGATGTGACATTTTCTTGTACCCCTTGTGAGAAGAAATCCTTTTCATTTTTATTTTCTCTATTTCCTTATTTTATGGGTAAGATAAGGAATTATACCTATACTTCTAATGGCATGACATGGCATGGCATTGGCATTGCTAACCAAGGCCAAGACATGACATGACATGACATTATGATGACATTACTAGCCAAGGCCAAGACATGGCTTGACATTTGCATTGCCATGGCATTGCTAGCTAAGGCCAAGACATAGCATGGCTTGGCATTAGCATTGCTAGCCATGGTGTTGCTAGCCAAGGCCAAGGCGTGGCATTGACATGACATTGCTAGCCAAGGCCAAGACATGACATGCCATTGGTAGCCAAGGCAAAGGCATGCCATGGCAATGTTAGGCAAGTCCAAGGCATGCCAAAGCCAAGGCTAAGGCATGCCAAATCAAAGCAAAGGAAAAAAGTTTCGCTGAGGTTATATGTCTAGCAAAGATATGACATAGTATGGCTAGCCAAGGTGCACCAAAGACAAAGGCCCGCGCAAAGAAGGCATGGAATAGCAAGGCAAAGCATGCAAAGCCATGGGGCACTAAAGGCAAAGGAAAAGAGTTCCGCTGGGGTTATTTGTCTAGCCAAGCCATGGCATGGCATGGCTAGGCAAGGTGCACCAAAGACAAAGGCCCTCATAGAGAAGTCCGTTGCATGGCAAGTCAAGGAAAAACAAGGCAAGACATGGAAAGCTAAGGGATACCAAAGGCAAAGACATGACAAGTCTACGAAAAGTGAAATAGATCCGCTGAGGTTATTTGTCTAGCTAACACAGAGCATGGGTAGCAAAAGGGTATTATATATAGGCCAAGGCTAGACGTGCCCATATGCCCAAGAGATACTCCTAAGATAACTAGGGGCATGCTTGGTCACTTTGGGAATATTTTCCGGAAAATAAAAAACCGATCCAAAAAGCAGGTTTTTGTGGACTATAACCCACGAAAAAACCTCGTTTCGGGTCCCGAAATGGAAATGGGCGAAAATTGGCAAGAGACATCTTAGACACACATAATGGTGAATGGAACAAGAAAATTGGCAAAAAATTAGCATTGATGTAGCTCAAACCATCAGATTTGCCAATTATTCACACGCTCGAATCAAGCGATAAGCACACGTAAATCAATCAAGACGAAGGAATGACATTGCCATATGCTCCAATTATGCTTTAATATACCCTAGGAGCATGCTTGGTACTTTCGGAACTTTTTCCGAAAAATCAAAAATCGACCCAAAAAGCTGGTTTTTGTGGACTATTACCCACGAAAAAACCCCGTTTCGGTCCCGAAATGAAATCGTACGAAAATTGGCAGGAGACATCCTAGGCACATATAATGGAGAATAGACCAAGAAAATTGCCAAAAAGTAGCATTGGCGTAATCCAAACCGTCGGTTTGGTCCATTCTACACATGCTCGAATCGCCTTGATAAGCACACGTAAATCAATCAAGAGGAAGGAATGACATTGCCATATGCTCTAATTATGCTCCAATATACCCTATGAGCATCCTTGGTCACTTTCGGAACTTTTTTCAAGAAAAACAAAAACCGATCCAAAAGCTGGTTTTGTGGACTATATAACCCACACAAAAACCTCGTTTCAGGTCCCGAAATGATAATGGACGAAAATTGACATGAGGCATCCTAGACACATATAATGGTGAATGGAATAAGAAAATTGGCAAAAAATAGCATTGATGTAGCTCAAACCATCAGAGTTTTCCATTATTCACACGCTTGAATCGAGCGATAAGCACACGTGTATCAATCAAGACGAAGAAATGACATTGCGATATGCTCCAATATACCCTATGAGCATCCTTGGTCACTTTCGGAACTTTTTTCGAAAAACAATAAACCGACCCAAAAAGGCGGTTTTCGTGGACTATAACCCACTCAAAAACCTCGTTTCGGCTCCCGAAATGAAAATGTACGAAAATTGGCAGGAGGCATACTAGACACATAGATTGTTGAATGGAACAAGAAAATTGTCAATAAGTAGCATTATTGTAGCTCAAACCATCAGATTTGCCCATTATTCACACGCTCGAATCGAGCGAAAAGCACACGTAAATCAATCAAGACGAAGGAATAACATTGCCATATGCTCCAACTATGCTCCAATATACCATAGGAGCAACCTTGGTCACTTTCGAAACTTTTTCCGGAAAATCAAAAATCGACCCAAAAAGCCACTTTTTGTGGACTATTACCCACGAAAAAACTCCGTTTCGGTCCCGAAATAAAATCGGACGAAAATTGGCAGGAGACATCCTAGGCACATATAATGGAGAATGGACCAAGAAAATTTCCAAAAAGTAGCATTGGCGTAGCCCAAACCGTCGGTTTTGTCCATTATGCACATGCTCGAATCGAGCGAGCGATAAGCACACGTAAATCAATCAAAACGAAAGAATGACATTGCCATATGCTCAAATTATGCTCCAATATACCCTATGATCCTGCTTGGTCACTTTCGGAACTTATTCCGGAAAATCATACACCGACCCAAAAAGCCGGTTTTCGTTGACTATAACCCACACAAAAACCTCGTTTCGGGTCACGAAATGAAAATGGACGAAAATTGGCAGGAGAAATCCTAGACTCATATATTGGTGAACGGAACAAGAAAATTGGCAAAAAGTAGCATTGTTGTAGCTCAAACCATCAGATTTGCCCATTATTCACACGCTCGAATCGAGCGATAAGCACACGTAAATGAATCTAGATGAAGGAATGACATTGCCATATGCTCTAACTATGCTCCAATATACCCTAGGAGCATGCTTGGTCACTTTCGAAACTTTTTCCGGAAAATCAATAACCGACCCAAAAAGCTGGTTTTTGTGGACTATTACTCACGAAAAAACCCCGTTTCGGCCCGAAATAAAATCAGACAAAAAATGGCAGGAGACATCCTAGGCGCATATAATGAAGAATGGACCAAGAAGAAATTGCCAAAAAGTAGCATTGGCGTAGCCGAAACCGTCGGTTTTGTCCATTATGCACATGCTCGAATCGAGCGATAAGCACGCGCAAATCAATCAAGACGAAGAAATGACACTGCCATATGCTCCAATTATGCTCCAATATACCCTAGGAGCATGCTTGGTAACTTTCGTAACTTTTTCCGGAAAATAAAAAACCGACCCAAAAAGCCGGTTTTTGTGGACTATAACCCACACAAAAACTTCGTTTCGGGTCCCGAAATGAAAATCGGCGAAAATTGGCACGCGGCATTCTAGACACATATAATGGTGAATGGAACAAGAAAATTGGCAAAAAGTAGCATTGATGTAGCTCAAACCATCATATTTGCCCATTATTCACACGCTCGAATCGAGCGATAAGCACACGTAAATCAATCAAGACGAAAGAATGACATTGCCATATGCTCCAACTATGCTCTAATATACCCTAGGAGCATGCTTGGCACTTTCGGAACTTTTTCCGGAAAATCAAAAATCGACCCAAAAAGCTGGTTTTTGTGGACTATTACCCACGAAAAAACCCCATTTCGGCCCCGAAATAGAAACGGACGAAAATTGGCAGGATACATCCTAGGCACATATAATGGAGAATGGACCAAGAAAATTGCCAAAAAGTAGCATTGGCGTAGCCCAAACCGTCGGTTTTGTCAATTCTGCACATGCTCGAATCGAGCGATAAGCACACGTAAATCAATCAAGACGAAGGAATGACATTGTCATATGCTCCAATTATGCTCCAATATACCCTATGAGCATCATTGGTCACTTTCGGAACTTTTTTCGGAAAATCAAAAACCGACCCAAAAAGCCGGTTTTTGTGGACTATATAACCCACACAAAAACCTCGTTTCGGATCCCAAAATGAAAATGGACGAAAATTGGCAGGAGGTATCCTACACACATATAATGGTGAATGGAATAATAAAATTGGAAAAAAGTAGCATTGATGTAGATCAAACCATCAGATTTTTCCATTATTCACACGCTCGAATCGAACGATAAGCACACGTAAATCAATCAAGACGAAGGAATGACATTGCCATATGCTCCAATTATGCTCCAATATACCCTATGAGCATCCTTGGTCACTTTCGGAACTTTTTTCGGAAAATCAAAAACCGACCCAAAAAGCCCGTTTTTGTGGATTATAACCCACACAAAAACCTCGTTTCGGGTCCCGAAATGAAAATGGACGAAATTGGCAGGAGGCATCCTAGACACATATAATGGTGAATGGAACAAGAAAATTGGCAAAAAGTAGCATTGGTGTAGCTCAAACCATCAGATTTGCCCATTATTCACACGCTCGAGTCGAGTGATAAGCACAAGTAAATCAATCAAGACGAAGGAATAACATTATCATATGCTCCAATATACCCTAGGAGCATGCTTGGTCACTTTCGGAACTTTTTTCGGAAAATCAAAAATCGACCCAAAAAAATGGTTTTTGTGGACTATTACCCACGAAAAAACCCCGTTTCTGCCCCGAAATAGAATCAGACGAAAATTGGCAGGAGACATCCTAGGCACACATGATGGAGGATGGACCAAGAAAATTGCCAAAAAGTAGCATTGGCGTAACCCAAACCGTCGGTTTTGTCCATTATGCACATGCTCGAATCGAGCGATAAGCACACGTAAATCAATCACGACGAAGGAATGACATTGCCATATGCTCCAATTATGCTCCAATATACTCTTTGAGCATCCTTGGTCACTTTCGGAACTTTTTTCGGAAAATCAAAAACCGACCCAATAAGTCGGTTTTTGTGGACACCTACACAAAAACCTCCATTTGGGGTCCTGAAATTAAAATGGACGAAAATTGGCTGGAGGCAACCTAGACACATATAAAGGTGAATGGAACAAGAAAATTGGCAAAAAGTAGCATTGATGTATTCAAACCATCAAATTTGCTCATTATTCACACGCTCGAATCGAGCGATAAGCACAAGTAAATCAATCAAAACGAATGCTCCAATTATGCTCCAATATACCATAGGAGCATGCTTGGTCATTTTCGGAACTTTTTCCGGAAAATCAAAAATCGGCCCAAAAAGCGGGTTTTTGTGGACTATTACCCACGAAAAATCCCCGTTTCGGCCCCGAAATAGAATCGGACGAAAATTGGCAGGAGACATCCTAGGCACATATAATGGACAATAAACCAAGAAAATTGCCAAAAAGTAGCATTGGCGTAGCCCAAACCGTCGGTTTTGTCCATTATACACATGCTCAAATCGAGCGTTAAACACGCCGTAAAACCATCAAGGCAGAGGAATGACATCGTCATATGCTTCAATTATGCTCCAATATCCCCTATAAACTTCCTTGGTAAATTTCGGAACCTTCCGGATCTGTCGAAAATTGGTCGAGCCTTAGCTAGAGGTCGTTGTGTTATTTTTTTTTTTGGAGGGGGTTGCAAGATAGTTGTCTTTAGTTTAATATTAGGCTTAGAGTTGGTGGATGATAGTTTACCGAGTAGTTATAAATTTGGTAGTCACTCCTATATGTTTTTCTATTTTTTTTTCTAAAGATATAAAGGATATTGTAAATTCATGTGAGATGATAAAATTAACCACTCGTAGATACATATGATTTTCCTATCATGAACAGTCTAGTTGTTCTTATTGGGCTTAGGAAACCCCGAATGATTATCAAATTAATAATCACCCTCTCAAATACGTCTTTGCGTTTTTCTTTTCCTTGTATCTTTTCGATCTCGAAATCGTGTGATTCTTCCATCCGATTTGGACAAGTGTGGTTGTGCACTTGTGCATCTATTTTAAACACTACCTAAGTACCTCCTTTATCTTTATAAAAAAAATGTAATCTATACCTATTTACTGCTATGTTAAAGGTCGTTATTAAAATTGGTTTGGTCACCCTAACTAGACGAAATTGCCCTTACCCAACCTTACTCTACATAAGAACACTATAATCTGAAATGCAAGTTATTAACCAACACCAATCTGGCATGTCAAGCTGTTCAACCAGACTACCGCCCTTAAAAACACTTGTTTGAGAGTTGAGACTTTTTTCTTCCTACATACAATAAATCCAGCAAGTCAAACGCCATTGTAAACACAAAACTGTTACTTCGAATTATTCTCGTCTACAAGTAAACAACTATCTTATGTTATGGACTGTTCTATTTTCACCCAAAAACAAGCTGTCTGGGCATGGTCCGCATGGACGCACTGTTTTGTATTCAACCAAAAAAAACCATGACTAAATTGCTACAGCACAACTATCTTCAATGTACATGAATGCAGTTTAGCAGAAATCTTACTAAATCAGAAATCTGCGAGGCTATGAATGGTTTAGAAATGTATTTCGACTTCCTCCTGTACGTGAAGCAAGGAAAACATCCTTAGACGAGAGAAAGTCTGAAATGGTAACATCTTCTGGTACGATATTTTTAAGCGCATGTGAAGCTCTAACTGCTTTAGGGGATGAAATGCCATGCAGCATGCTCTTCATCTCCGTGTATCATAGGCCATGGTACTGGGACAGCAGTTGGACCGTGCATATCATTTTGTGACTATATGCTATCAATTTATCAAAGTCGTCCATAAGCCATAGAATTCGACATCGGACACAATTCCCCAGCTTGCTTACCCTTTCAGTTCCATGTAGTGATTGATATGAATTAGTGAATCTCCGAGTCTGTTAAGTGACCAGCAGGATTGTGTTTACATCTATTCAATTTTGGTGGCATTGATGAGTGCCTCTCTGCGATTTTCCTTGTACTCTTCCCCCGTGGATTCAATACTGATGATCCTTTTGTTGGCCCTTTCAGCTTTCCTGCCAAAGGAGCTTTAATTTCAGTGTATGACACCTCTTGATAATACAGTAATATTTTTGCTCATATTCAAATCGCTAAACCTCAAAAAATTGTTTCTATGGCATCCCCACCTCCCACCTGCTAATGGAACTAACATACAAATTAAATCTATCCATTTTCAGCAAGTCCCTCATGGAAATGATCATGACTCCTTAACCTATATAAAAGACCGATAAAATATTATTTTCTGATGTGAAATTAGAAGAAGAAATGTCCATTTTTAGGATTTGTTATAGTGTTGCTAATCAGAGTAATATTTCAATGTATATTATGCTTGAAAATACAATAGGGTTTTCTATGTGAAGATGGGTACTCTGTGTTCTGTCCTAAATAATATGAGTGAAGAGTAAGAGCACCAAAGCAGTTATATGTATGTATCAGATTGAGAACAAAAACAAGTAACTGAAGTTCAAGAACTGACCAGTTTCTTTGTTTACTCTGACGCTGTAAGATTTCCTTAGAATCGGAGCTTTATTGCCTGGGACCTTCCTCTCAGGGATCTCACTACACACCAACTTTGTGTGATTTTGCTGAAAGAAGGGGACTGTATTGCATTTCTTAAGAGGTGCAGGTTTCTTCTCGGGAATCTCTGAGCAGACTAATAGAGAAGAGGAGTTGCCTGCTGTAACGCTATTTGATTTCTTCAGAAATGGGACTTTTTTCTCTGGTGAACACACTTTCGAAGTTGCCAGGAAATGATCATCTTGTATGACGCCATGTTTCTTGAAAATTAAGGGTCTCCTCCCACGGATCTCTGAGCACACGGATCCTGTATCCCTTGCAGGTAAAAGTGAGCCATCTAGTATATTAATACTGTCATTTACAGTAGGTGAATTAAGCTCCTCACTGCGCGAGTCCCAGTTGTTCTCATTGATGCTGCAACGTAGCTTCTCCTTCTCTGCTAGCCTGTAAGAAAACAACTGAAATGGCACTTGTGACACAGGAGTCAACTCCAATGTGGCCTCCTCTGGGAACTTCTTTATGAATGCCGCCTCTATGTCACAGAAATCTACTTGAGCTATCGATGGAATTTCTTGATGAGCAAGGTGAGGATTCAGTACTATCAATCTCTTAACATACCGCAGTATCCTACAGATAGATGAGAAGGTTGGTCGTTGAGTTGGGTCTTCTTGCCAGCACTTTTTTGTCAGGTTTGCAAGATATCTTGGCAAAGCAAATGGGAATAAAGGCCGCTCCCCTGCCCTTATATTTCTGCTCATTGTATCACCTTGAAGGTGCAAATCTTCAAAAGGAACCTTGCCGGTCAAGAGCTCAAAACAAAGCATCCCGAAGCTATAGACATCAGCTTTCTCAGAGTATTTGTTCTTATAACTGCTTCCTGGCCTTTCTTGCTCAGACAGGACTTCTGGGGCATACCAAATGCAGGAAAGGCTCTCATCTATGTTCTGTGAGGTGCTCCTAGAAGAAACAGTTCTAACAGACTTTAAACCAAAACCTGAGACTTTTGCAGTGAAATAACCCTCTAAAGATGAGGTATTTGGTTTGATAAAAACATTTGAGGGCTTTAAATCTCCATGATAAATCTTCTGAGAGTGTAAATACTCCATTCCTCTTCCAATTTGCAACATAATATCAACAGCAGCTGGGAGCGAGAAGGGTAAGCGTCTCTTTGGACCGCATATCTCTTTAATATAGCAGCTGACATCTTTGCTCATCAGCTCCATCACTAGAAAATACTCTTTCTTTTCCTCGTCGCAGAAGCCACATAAATACTGGACTACATTGGGGTGGGAAAGTGAGAGAAGTGAAGAGATCTCCAAATTTATATCATCCAATGATGCAGGTTCCCCAAAGAAGTGTCTCAAAGCAAAGCTTTCCCCTAACCACTGTATCTCCTTATACTGCATTCCTGCACCTAAGCGCCTTCTCACCTGGTAGCTCCTAGCCCCAGTTAAGACTGAGTTTGTATATAGCGATTCCACTCCGTTCAGCTTCTTCATGAGCAAGTCACCGAGGCGCTGCTCTTGCTTGGTTAGGGTGCAAAGAGGAGAAATTTTCTTCTCCTTGATCATTTCTAGTAGAAGCCATTGGTCCTCTTTAAAAGCATTATGCAACGTATGGCATGTTCTCTCAGAAATCAGATATAACTTCCCGTATTTCCACTGGAAAAGCTTCGGGTCGTTCCATGTCTTACAATACTTGGACAGCATGATTCTCTTTCTCTTCATCTCATCTACATCGAGCCCTGAGATTTCCGCGGCTGTTTCTATGGCTTCAACGACGATTGGAAAGTAGCAAAGCAAGTTGTGGATGTGAAACTCAACACATTCTTGATTCTTATGGAAGTTAATGGCTTTGACCCACCAATCCTTAGAATCCATGCATTGCCTGACATACAATTCCCCTTCCTTGAATACTCTGTGAAGCTCCTTGAATGGTTGCTCCAACGGCTTCCATTTCATGTTCTTTTCTTCTAATCTCAGGTTCTGCTTAATCTCTTCTGACAATGTGTCAAAAGCCAAATTGAACATGTCAAACAACAAAGAACATTGCCTCCTGTTTATCTGACTATCGTTTTGCAAAACCATTAAGGCCTTCATGCTTCCTAGAACCTCTCCAATTTGTCTGAATTGCTCCATTACAAACCATAAAGAAGCTAAGGCCTTTACACGTAAAAACTGTCCACTTTACCTCAAATAACGCCCCCAAGATTACCAGAATTATTTGTACGTGCAACTGCGACATCAGAAAACACGATAGACATGTTAAACTGATAACAAGATGATCAACCTTTTTGTTTTTTTTTGGTGTGGAAACAATACACATCAACATAATGTTCATTACCACAACTATCAGGCGAAATATATAAGATGTTATGATGTTAATGACATTAGAGGAACAAAATGGAATACCTGGTGATCAATGTGTGTATAATGTCGATAAAAAAATTTCAATTGAACCGAATTGTGATCGGTAGTTTTTTGCCCGCCAATTGGGCATCAAATGCAAAGCCAAACATTACACCATGAAAATAGATCCTTATATGAGAAATAAAGAAACCCAAAGTCTTTATAATACCAGACCAAATAAAAGCAGCTGCAGAAATACCCAGGAAACAGTCAATTCCAACATACTTGGAAAAAGGAGGGAGAGATTGCTATGGAATCTAGGACTTATCAAATGGACGACAATATTGCATTATGTGCATCTCTTTAGGAGATCTTTTGATGACCGCTTATTTGATAAGATCAAAGAATGTAGGATCATAATATCCTTTATAAGACAGTCTATGTTATTATTACTGATTTATGGAATTAAAAACGCATGGGTTGAACATTTCTTGTCTATTTAGGAGGGAGTTTCTTAATGTACTTTGACCGTTATGTGACAGTTACCCACCTGATACAAGCCGTTATGGTTTGTACTTTCAGAGTTGTAGGTCTTGTCGTGAATCAGGTTGACTTGTGACTTCGAGGACGTTTATATGTATTGCCATTTGTCACCCTTACAGACAACTATCGAATATTGATCAATTGAACTTTCGTTTCCAAAAAATCGCACAAAGTCCTAGATAAACATACGAGAAGATACTTCTAACAATCAAAGGATTCCAAAATTCTTGGAACTAATCAACAGCTGCCTAATTATTTCATTTGTATGGAATCCTTATTAGATGGTGAGGGTGGTCGAGATTTGTCATATTGTTTTTTTTTTTTTTTTGGTTCTCACGTCCGATTTCGTCCGGATTCAAGCCAGATAGGAAACGTGTTACATCGTTGTAATAAACATGATTTAAACAAACAGTGCACAACACTTTTGCGCTATTTTTTCCACTCCCACCCACATCTGCTACTCTGATTAAATCCTTAGTCCCCCATAGGTAGCTTCCCCCATTCTAATAGGCTTTCCGTACTTCCTAACTAGCAGAGTATTTTTAAATGACAGTTCATCTAAGCAAATCTTTTGATTTAATAAACTACCAAAATCGACAGCTTGGAAATTCTAGAACTTTTACTATATAGAAATGCACGCACTAGTGCTACACAGATTATCAAGGTGCAACCTACTCCTGTAGTCCTGTATTACACATACAACAAGGGAAGTGATTTTGTGAATTGATGTTACACTCCATATGATTATAGGAGAGCGACAAAGAAAGGAGGGAGGGGAGTGAGGAGTTTACGAGAACTTGATGCCTCTTATTGCAGCTATAGCCCTAAAATTTTCGAATGATGCCGACCATGAATAGGCTGATGAAATACAAAGAGCACCTGACTCTGGGACTCCTCAGTGAGAAACTGAGAACTAACATAAGGATTGGCGATTCCTATAGTAGATTAATTTAATCAACCGAGAGAATAGACAATTCTTTCAGAGAGCTGCGGGCCAACAACGTTCATGTATCTCAGCAATTTGTTCCCCAGTTGAGCCCGATCATCTACACCAAGAGCGCTTTGTAAATCCTTCAAAATAGAAACAAGAGAAGAATAGAACGCAACCGTCAACTAGCAATCAAAAGTAAACCAAACTTGCAGACTATATTATTAAACTTTACTTTTTAAGCAGAAAGCGCGCAATTTCTAGGAAATTCACAGACCTTGTATCTGACTTGAGTTCCTCTCAGACCAATCAAAAGATCACTAATGCTGCCGTTCTCAGGAGGAACTTCAGCCTGAGCATTTGTTTCAGGAAACAGTTCATCGTCAGATGATCCGGAATCAGAATTATGCACTTTATCAGAAGTATCATTTGAGTCTCCACCATCAAGGTCATTATGCTCCTGTTCCATGAGATCCTCAGGTTCTTGTGTTAATGTGGACGCCCCATTTTGTGATCTGGTATAATCAGACAACACGACAAACTGCGTTCTATCAAGCAATGGCCTTGCAACATCATAGGGAACCCACCTATAGAAAACATGTAAGATATTGTTAGGGTATGGACATTGTGACTCTGACCCAACTCTTCGAAGTGAAAGAGTATATACACAGTTAGCAGCCTATGCTTTGAGTGGCCGATTATTTTCGATAGATGAGTGCTCAATTGTCAGTAAACTAAATCATTAGATCCAACATATATACATGAGAAAATAATAAACTTAGTTAGTCGTCAGCTTTCTGAAGTTAACTTACTCATAGCGAAGAGGACAGAGAAGCTCTGATGGACGAAAAGCTGCTTTATATCTCATTTTTGAGAGAGAATGAATGTAATAGCCAAGATAATGGTATTGAAGACTGGGACAATGATATTGGTTCTCCTTTACCCAGCTTATCTCTTGCAAGGCTGAGTATTTACCAAGCGATAGGTATGCAAGATCAGGGTCATAAAATAAATATGTGCACGACAAACCCTTGGGAAGGATATCTATCACCCCAACTGCGATCAATCGGCCATCAATGCGGTATTGTTGATGGAAGGAGCCAAACCCACAAGGAGGAACAGTATCATCACCAGTTGGAGGAACATATATCAAGGGCGTGTCAACCAGAACCCTTCGATAAGAGCTTTCTGTGACTTCATCGGGTTCACCATTGTGCACTTCAGTAAGATATTTTTTATAGAGGGCAAACTCTTCGGGATCAAAACTTGATCTGTTCAGAAATATTTCCAGTTTTCTCCTATTTTTCTGGAATATTTCAGATATAACATCTGATGAGTCATCTAATGCACCTGCATCAACATCATCTTCGTTACTGTGATGTTGGGTGGAAGATTCACTGGAAAGAGAAACTAACTGATTCTCTTTATCAGAAGGGGCCTGCTTCGCTAAAGAGTGGAAATTTATGTGCCCGTTGCAGGCTTTTATTGACAGATCGTGAGTCTTTACAAGATGCCGTAAAGCGATGACTAACTCCTCTGCAACACTTTTGGGGGATAAATCAGATGAAGACCCATTTGCAACTGAACTTGTTGACCCTGGCAGATGCACATCATTGCCATCTGACTTTGCTCGTCTCAGTATAGCAGCTATCTGAAATGAGACTTTGCTTGTATATAAGAGATCTTCTGATCCATGGACTAGCTGCCTCTTATTGGATTGTGAAACCTTTTTCACTAAACCTTTTGGATATTCAGTATTACATGGTAAATCCCGACTTTTAAAGAATGATCGGGTGGCAGAATCTATCTGTCCAGATATATAATTCAATAGCTCTTCCTCCTCGCTCTTCTGGTCATCTATTCCCGGATATCCCATTTCAGATGAGCTTGACAGATCACTACTGCTAGCACAGCCTTGGAAGTCGATAGATTTTTCTCCATTTTCTTGTTTCTTCGCTTCCCATGTTCCGTCTAGGTACCTATGCTTAAATCAAAGCAATGATTGGCAGAGTCACAAGTGATACATAAATCAACAGACTAAGAAATGCACTAAGCTGAAGAGCCACAAAGATGAGTCCACCAACTTCGTGATCAAGGAGATCATACACTAGAGTTCTAACCATTGTTTTATACAATAAAATTGAAAAGGAACCAGAAACAAAGCAATGATTAGTTCAGAAAGATTGTCTCAGGCTGTTTACTTATAACAAAATACTCTTAACTCAAAATTGGGAGTAGAAAGAAATAGGAACTATATAATGCACTAGATTATAGAACATGCAAGCGCCATTCTGAAATGAATATGAAATCTTTCTCCAATCAAACTGCACCTTTGCATTCGTCTGGACACCTTAAGTTGCTCTTTAGAAGGACTAAAATCATTAACCTTCAATCTTATGGTGTATGGAGAGCAGCATGACAATTCCATCTCAGGTTTGACAAGTAAGCAACCAGATCTTCTCAATCCTCGGTCCAGAAGATCTGTCAAAGGGATACCAAACCCAAAAAAAGAGAAACAGCCTATTCAAATCAATAATTTAGCAACAAGCACTCATAATGCAGAAACACCAATGAACAAAGAGACGTAGAATGACTTTGAAGACAATTTTTCAGAAATTAGATTTTGAACAACTTTAGGCATAAGAAGTTGTAAAAACTTTAAGGTATACACTCATCACCTGCTATAGCTTTTTTTTTAACCATGTCATATTTCATAGAGAGACGAAATCTTTATCACAATGGATTCCAAATACTAATCAGAAAAAATGCCAAAATCTAACCTTGATAATGAGCAACGGTAAGGTGCTCCGCTCTTAACCCTACAAAATGAATCATAATTGTTTAGAGATTAACAAATAAAAATGCGAAGAAGAAGGAAAAAAAAAAAAGTAGGTCAATGGGCAATGGAAAGGCAAAGTCATTAGCTTAACCGTTTAATCCATGACAAATAATGACATCAAAGTTTCAATTGCATGAATTAGAAAAGATATAGCAAATACATAGCTCATTCCCATCACCATTGAAATTATTCGAAACTGGTAACACGACATCTGTATACAAGTGATGATATCACCATCGAATTGCATGATTTAGTCAGAAGTTGAACAACAACTACCAAGCACATGGCAGTCCTAAAGCACTCAACCTTAATACTAGCTATTCGAAACTGGTAACATAACATCTGTATAAAAGTAGTATCTATACCTCATAAGTTTTGATTTATTGAGATTTAAAGTGTAACCACTTCAACTGCGGTTTGCTATTGGATTCATCGAAGCCAACCCAACATAACTCAGTAGATTTAACAGTGGCATTTTGGCGAGATTAAATCCTATCCGGTGAGAATTTCACAATTGAAAAAGGTAACGGAGGATAATTGCTCATATATAATTTTTTTTTTCAAGTTAATGGTTTTATTTCCACAACTACTCTGACAGAGTGCTATAAGAGTCAACTGCTACACCTCTGAGCAAGAGACACTCCAATTACGACATCTAATTCGACTCGCCTTCATTCGGTCATTGAATAACTAAATGTACCTGTTGAATTCATAGCATGATGTAAGTCTCAGGAAATCACCCTATAGAATGAAGAAATGGGCCGGATTTCGAGTGATTCTTAACTAGACAATGTATTTAAGAATTTTAAGAGTGTCATGTTTTTTTTGTAAAGATCGTATGGATTTTCTGTAAAGATTGTATTGAGACTATGTACTTGAGAATTTAAGAATGAAGATGTATATTTATACAACAATTATCAACTGAATTGCTAACTAACAAACCGGACTAACAAAGTCTGACATCATAAACTTCTGACAGCTGGCAAGTAACTCCTCTAACTAACTTTAACTACTTTTTCCCGCCACTTCAGTGCTGAGCCAACTTGAACTGTAACATAGCAAGTTAGCAACCATCAAAATTCCTGATCATATAATTCAGAAACACTCAAAAAACACATATATTTCAAGTTACTAGCAAATTTTTATAAAACTAGTAACAAAAATCAGAGAGCACAATGAATGATCAGGTCACAAAAGCAACAACTAGCTAAAAAAGTACGGAGTAGAAATGATTATACCATGAGAGATAAAGGAGCGACCGCCGGATTTACAGTACCTGCAGGAGCTCCGCCGTCTTCCAGCGTCCACAACCACGCTTTCGCAGCGGCCACTGCTGCTGCGACTAACTTCATTTCTCATCATTTCTATAAGATGTTGTCTTGAGAATTGAACTAAATTTCCCCAGATATCAAAACTTTGAGGATTTTATTGTGAGGTACCCAGATGGTGAAATTTAACAAAGACCAAGATAGTTGATGAATTTACGTTTTGAATATAAAAAAAAGACCGCGAAAAGAGTGTTGACATTAGCAGGTCATTTTTTGTTTTTACGATAGTGGGAATAAGAAAATGGATTCTAGCTACTTAATTAATTTCGTGATCTTTCCGAGTTAAACTGACTGAACTTAATTGAAGTGAACTGCAATGAATTGAAGTGAGGTGAGGAATTGAAAATGCTAACGAAAAATAGTTGATATTATATACTGAATTGGTAAATTTGAATCGTCGTTACGAAACTTAAATAGTTGAAACATAGCTGAAATTAACTTTGAGGAGAATAAGGCCTCTAAGCATCTTGTCTTTCACAAGTTGTTCCACACACATGACACATTACAAAGAAACAAGATATGCTTTAGTGATTGCAAATATTGTTTCTTATTAATATGAACGTGGTCTAATAATGAAGAATATCATATATTCATATCGAAACTTTATAGGGGAATAAGGCCTTTGAGCATCTTGTGTTTCACAAGTTGTTCTACAAAAATGAACAACACTGCTAAAGAAACAAGATATGCTTAAGCGATTGCAAATATTGCTTCTTATTAATAAAAGTCTTGGTTTAATAGTGAAGAATAATATATCAAAACTTTGCGGGGAATGAGGCATTTAAGTATCTTGTTGTGTGTTCACAAGTTGTTCCACAAAAATGAACAATACTAATAAAGAAACAAGATGTGCTTTAGTGATTACAAGTATTTCGTATTTTGGCATAGTGGGTGTAATGAATGTCATATCAAAACTTCATAAATGGTTTTCTTAATAAACAAGATATACTTGTATAGTTGTATATGCATAAATCGTGGTGTTCGCTTATGGAGTTTATTTATTTACTTAGTGAATGACTCATTATAAAAAGACTGTTTCAATTACAGTAGTTTCTACGTAGTTGTTCTACTAACTTTGTTTTGGATTAGGATACTGAAAATCAAATGGCCGCCCAGTATAAAAAACCCAACGCGTGAAAGTAGTCAATGATCACTCTCAGACTCTCAGTTACTTAAGGTCATCACCTCATAATCAAAGGTGTCCTCATTAACTATGTCAGCAGGACATTTTAGATTCTCAGTAATTATGTATTGTCAACTTTTTCTTATAAGAAATGGAAGATGATATGATCGTCATTTGTATTGGTCCTTAATAGCATGTACTGATAAATTGCCGCCAGCTATATATTGCTCCTGTAATCTGCAAGTATATTTAACACTCATACTACTGTCAATTAGTGCCACATACTAATCCAGTAATCCTTGCAGAGGTTGCTTGGGCAAAGGTGCCATGAAAAGCTCAGGTGCATCAACGTATCCTCATGTTTTCGTGGCTTACTTGACCTGACCGCCTCATTTCACATATTTACAGGATGAAATGTCATTTTAGGGAAGAAGCAAGCTGTGGGGATGCCCTGATGCCGAAAAGACACTACTTCACATTATGCGAGATTTCCCCTTAGCAAGGAAGGTGTGGGAGCTTTTACTGTAGTGTCCTTCCCTAGCAGGTTTTTTGCGTAGGATCTCGTTACTTCACTTACTTGGATAGTTGAGAATGTCACTGCAGAGAGGATGGCTGGTATCGAAGATAGGTCACGAAAATTCAAGATCACTTTGTGGTGACTGTGGAAGTACTAGGTTTTTTGGAAGAGCTATGGAGATTCCAAGAGAGCCCTACCCTTTCTTATGCGTGCGTCTTATGGAGACTATAAAGGCGATGGTGAAGCCTTTTTCAGTTCAGAAATTAAGCCGCATGGATGAATTCTTAAAAACCTTTGTGCCAAATTCTCCACTTCCACGGTTCCACCCACATACGCTACTCTTTTTTCATTCCCTAGAACCCCATAGTTAGCTTGCCCCATTCTAATAGGCATTCCCTACTCCCTAATAGCATAGTTTATTTTGAGAGAAAGTTCATCTAAGCAAATCGTTTGATTTAATGAACAACAAAATCGACAACCTAGAAATTCTAGAGCTTTCAACAGATAGGACTATGTATGCACTAATGCTACAAAGAGTATCAAGGTGCAACCGACTCCTGCATTACACATTCGCTCATACAACAAGGGAAGTGAAATTTACATTTTCTGAGTTGATTCTACACTCCACATGATTGTTTGTTCTCCTCTCACAAATAGGAGAGTATCATTTTTAGGGTGCGGAAATCAGCTCTCCAATAGCAACGCATAAAACACAACAAAGAAAGAGCGAGGAGTGGGGGAGGCTGACCCTCTAAAAGAAATTATTATCGCAGCTATACCCCCAAAATGTTCAAATGATGCCGACCATGAATAGGCTGATGAAACAGAAAGTGCACTGGAGTCACACTGAGAACAGATATAAAGATTGGAGATTCCTATAGATTCATTTTATCAACCGAGAGAATAGACCATTCTGTCTGAGAGCTGCGGGCCAACGACCTTCATGTACCTCAGCAATTGGTCCTCCAGTTGAGCCCGATCAACCACACCAAGAGCGCGTTGTAAATCCTTCAAAAGAGAAACAAGAGAAGAAAAGAACGCAACTGTCAACTAAACAATCAAAAGTAAACCAAACTCGCAGACTACATTTTTAACCCTTAGTTAGAAGCAGAGAGGAATTTCCAAGAAATCCACCGACCTTGTATCTGACTTGAGTTCCTCTCAGAGCAAGCAAAAGATCACCAATGCTGCCATTCTCAGGAGGAACTGCAGCCTGAGCATTTGAATCAGGAAACAGTTCATCGTCAGATGATCCAGAATCAGAATTATGCATGTCTTCATTTTCTCCCACATAAGTATCATTTGAGTCCCCACTACCAAAGTCATTCTGCTCCTGTTCCATGAGACTCTCAGGTTCATGAGTTAATGTAGACGCCTCATTTTGTGTACTGCCATAATCTGACAACACGGCAAACTTCGTTCTATCAAGCAATGGCCTTGCAACATCATACGGAACCCACCTATAGAAAACATGTAAGATGTTATGGTATGGACATTGAGACTCTAACCCAACTCTTGAAAGTGAAAAAAAATACAAAGTTAATAAGCAGCATCTGCTTTAATTTAGTGCTCAAATATCAGTAAAGTAACCCCTCTTTTCCCAGCACCTAATCCTTATATATTGCAGATCTTAGCTAGACTGTGCTCATATCTAAGATGTCAACCAACTGATCCCAGAACAAGGAAAAAGGAAAACAAAAAAACGATGCCGCCACACTAGTCCCCTTAACCCTTTGTGCTGCATCTTGCCAGTATACAGGAAAGGAAAAGGTCTGAAAGAAGTATTCAAAACCGCAGACACAAAAGATACGCACAAATTTCGCATGCTCCAAGCATACTAGGGACACCCAGGCATGGGAGGGAGAAAAAATATCAAATGTCTAATTCTTCAGTAATTTGGTGGGCACAATCATTAGATTCCAGCCTACATACATAAAAAGGTTAAAAACTTAGCTAGTCGTCAGCTTTCAGAAGTAAACTTACTCGTAGCGAAGAGGACAGAGAAGCTCGGATGGACGATAAGCTGCTTTATATCTCATTTTGGGGCAGGAATGAATGTAATAGCCAAGATAATAGAATTGAAGACTGGGACAGTGACGTTGGTTCTCCTTTACCCAACTTATCTCTTGCAAGGCTGAGTATTTACCAAGCGATAGAAAAGCAAGATCAGGGTCCCAAAATAAGTATTTGCTCGACAAACACTTGGGAAGGATATCTATCACCCCAACTGCGATCAACCGGCCATCAATGCGGTATTGTTGATGGAAGGAGCCAAACCCACAAGGAGGTACAGTATCATCACCAGTTGGAGGAACATATATCAAGGGCGTATCAACCAGAAACCTTCTATAAGAGCTTTCTGTGACTTGATCGGGTTCATCATTGTGCACTTTTGTCTGATACGTTTTATAGAGGGCAAACTCTTCGGGATCAAAACTGGATCTGTTCAGAAATATTTCCAGTTTTCTCTGCTTTCTATGGGATTTTTTAGATAGAACATCATCTTCTTTACTATGATGCTGAGTGGAAGATTCACTGGAAAGAGAAACTAACTGATTCTCAGTATCAGAAGGGGCCTGCTTCACTATAGAGTAGAAATTTATGTGCCCTTTGCAGGCTTTTATTGACAGATCGTGAGTCTTTACAAGATGCTGTAAAGCAATGACTAACTCCTCTGCAACACTATCGGGGGATAAATCAGATGAAGACCCATTTGTAACTGAACCATTACTTGTTGACCCTGGCAGACGGACATCATCCCCATCTGACTTTGCTCGTCTCAGTATAGCAGCTATCTGAAACGAGACATTGCTTGTATATAAGAGATCTTCTGATCCTTGAACTAGTCGCCTCTTTTTGGATTGTGAAACCTTTTTCACTAAACCTTTTGGATATTGAGTAGCACATGGTAAATCCCGACTTCTGACAAATGATCGGGTGGCAGAATCTATCTGTCCAGATATATAATTCAATAGCTCTTCCTCCTTGCTCTTATGTTCATCTATTCCCGAAAATCTCATTTGAGATGAGCTTGACAGATCATTACTGGAAGCACAACCTTGCAAGTCAATAGATTTTTCTCCAGGATCTTGTTTCTTCCCTTCCCATATCCCGTCTAGGTACCTATACATAAACCAAAATGATTAAGAGTGTCTGAAGATAAACCCAAGTTGAAGTGTGTTATTAACAGACTAAGAAATGCACTAAGCTGAAGTGCCACAATGGTGAGTCTACCAACTTTGTGACCAAGGAGATCATACACTAGAGTTCTAGCCATTGTTTTATACAGTAAAAATGAAAAAGGTACAAGAAACAAAGCAAAGATTGATTCAAGGCTGGATACTTTTTAACAAAATACTCAAAGGTTCAAAATTTTGGGGTAGAAAGGAATAAGAACTATGGAATAATTTCATAATAGATTCTAAAGCATGCTAGCGCCATTTCCTAACAAAAAGGAATCTTTCTCCAATCAAACTGCACCTCTGCATTCGTCTGGAAACCCTAAGTTGCTCTTTAGAAGGATCAAAATCATCAGCCCTCAGTCTTATGGTGTATGCAGGGCAGCATGTTGATTCCATCTCAGGTTTGTAAAGGAAGCAACCGGATCTTCTCCAGCCTCGGTCCAGAAGATCTGTCAAAGGGACACCAAACGCAATAAAAGGATGAAACCCTATTATAATTAATATTTTACCAAGAAGCACTCAGAAGGCAGAAACACTAGACGTCAAATAGCTTTTATAAGAAGATGATCTTTCAGAGCTAAATTTTGAAGCAACTTAAGGCATAAGAAGATGTATCTAATTTTAAGGTATACACTCACCACCTGCAATCGCTTTTTTGTTTTCTTTTTTTTTTTTTTTTTTTTGTATGTAAAAGAATCTGCGATACTAATCCCTTTGAGAATCAATCATGAAAAATCCCACAAATGGATTTGTTCAACAACCGACTAAGTAAAATAAACCTATGGTCTCCTGGGCATGAGTAAAAGCTAGGAAGCACGGAACTTTTATGAGGTGGCATATCTGCACATCAGACACTTGGACACTGACAAATTTCGGATGCATGGAAACATATCATATAAGTAAAAGCTTTTCAAAATCAATGTTTCCCCGGATCCATTACATACATATCCCTATATGTGTATCATTTGCGTGCATCCTGCAAACATAAAAGCATCACCAGCATTTGCAAGTGGAACTGTGTATAGTGGAACAATAGCGAGAATAGCAAAGTGCTGCTGCTAATACTATTGCACCCAGTAAAAAAACAGGGTTACTAGCGAAGCTGGTGGCATAGACACAGAACAAAGCATTGCAGTCCAATTAATGCAGGGTCAGCATGCAATCCCCTGAATCTAATGTTGACCCATATCGAAGATAGGAAATGTTTTACCGAGATCAATGAAAATTTACTGTAATGTAAATCGCTTAAATAGATTAACCACCATAAAACCGAGTCATATGTCATAGAAAGCTCTAGTGAAAGACGATATATATCATATAAAAGAAATTGAACAGTCACTCACAAAGGCAAGGACTGTGATACTAATCTGAAAAAACAAAACAAATCTAACCTTGATAATCAGCAATGGTAAGGCTCTCCGCCCATAAACCTACAAAATGAATCATAGATTTTTAAAGAGGAAGATTAACAAGTAAAAAAAGGTGCAGAGAAGGGGCAAAAAGTAGATCAATGGGTAATGGAAAGGCAAAGTCATTAGCTTAACTCTTTAGTCCATCAAAAGAGCGAATTGCATGAGTTAGAAAAGATTCAGAAAATACATAGCTCCTTCCCATCACCATTGACCAACTTCTACAAATTATGCATCAAACCAATAAAAGTAAAAACAAATTATTACTCCTTTCACCTATCGTTAATAGTGAAACATTTACCCACGGATGTTAAATCCCATGTTAGCACAACAGTCAATCCTCTATGGAAAATTTCATCCTAAGAAGTGAAGAACCTCATCTAATAGTTCAATTTCCTTGTTACACCCATAAGCTCTTCATGAAGAGTAATGTGATGCATTCTGCAAATAGTTTACTAAAGTCTACTACCACAAGCCCTCACCGACAGTCCAAAAGCACTCAACATTATCCCTGGCCATTCAAAATTGGTAACGCCACATTTGTCTACAACTAGTATTTTTAGCCCCATAAGTTTTGATGCGCAAAATCAGTGCCAAACAAAACTAAATCTAGTCAGTTCAATTGGGTAGAATTGTAGAAACCATTTTCCAGGCAATCTCGAAAATATAACTTTGGCAACAAAAAAAACTATGACAATTCCTTATAAATGTTTTCCTAGCAACTAAATTGAGCTGGAAGACATTATAATTACAGTATGCAAATGGTTTCATCTCAAAGCCAAAATAGATAGTGAAGCCCTAGCAGTTTTATCAGTAGCATTTCGTCGAAATGTTGTGTAAGCCAACTAATAGCTAAGTACATTTCAAAGTTAAGGGGTCCATTGCAACTTCTCTGAGCTTTAAAACACTTCGAATACGATATCGAATGCGGCTAGCCTTAACGTAAAAATTGAGATGCTAAATATAACTGTTGAATTCATAGCAAAATATCCAATTCCTTAGAAATTTCATCCATTTTTCCCTTCTCATTTTGACACTTTACTGAATTACTAATCATACAATTCAGAAACACAAAAAGACACACACATATATATATACCAAGTTACTAGAAATTTAATCAAATTAGTAACAGTAAGACAGCACAATACATGATCAGATCACAAAATCAACAACTAATCAAAATTAAAGTCAACTAAAAAATAAAAGTGATCAAAAATAGAAAGATTACTAAAAATGATTATACCATGAGAGATACTGGAGCGACGGCCGGATTTACAGTACCCACAGGGGCTCCGCCGTCTTCCAACGTCCATAACAACGCTTTCGCCGCCGCTACTGCTACCAGCTTCATTTCTCATCATTTCTGACAAAAATTGGCTTGAAATTCAATCAAATTGAACTCAATTTCTCCAAAGATTGAAACTTTGAGAAATTTGAGAGATGCCCAGATGGTGATTATTAACAGAGACCTTGCAGATTGAAGAAAGTTGATGAACGAATGGTTTGATGGGAATTTTTTTATAAGAAAAAGAAGTTTCTTTTTTTTTTTGAATAAATCAAAAACCATAAAATTAGTCAATTTTTTTTTAAGGATGGTGGGAACAAGATTATTGAGTCATGCTACTTAGTTAAGGCCCAAGGGGCTAGGCTAAGGCCATGTTCTTATTTAGTGGAATCGGCGGAGTTGATTTAAACTGAATTGAATAGCGAGGAATGAAAAGAAATCAAAATTATTGGACAAAAATATTAGGCAGATAAAAAGTAGTTGAAATTAAGTGTTGTAGTGACGAATGAAATCGAAGAAATTGTTATTTTTTTGGTACATTGGAGTAACTAGTGTTGTGAGGACGGAGATAAATCGAAATTGTGAAAAGCAAAAAAAACTGTCGAAAAAAATGAAATCGCTAAAAGAAACTAAATATAACTTAAGATCATATAGGTCTTTAGAATAACAAGGCTCATACAAGTCTTTGACTATCTTGTGTTTCACAAGTTGTTACACGAAAATGAATGAACGCTAATAAAGAATCAAGAGATGTTAAGTGACTACAAATATTGTCTTGTGAAGAGATGTTATGTCGAAACTTCAAATTTTTCTTTCCTCTTTGTAGCTATTGAATGTTTTTGGGGTTCAAATGTGAACATTTTCCTTGATGGTAATTTGAAAATGACAAAAATTAAGTCGAACAAAATTGATATATAGTTTAAATTCATACAAGACACCAAAAGTCAATCCTTATTCCTTTGTCTTGCTAACGATAAAACTCTCACAAAATACATTAGCATACACAATAAACACAAATAACTAAAAAGATAGAGCACATATTTAGAGAGGGGAATCGAGCTGCGGATTGGTTGGCTAATCGAGGAGTTGGTTGCTCAGAGAGATTGAACATTGTGCAAGCACCGCATCAAGCTCTAAGGGATATCCTACGAGAAGATAATCTAGGAGTAGCTTGGCCTCGACTTGTGAGGTCAAGTAACCATATTTAGTTGAGGTCTCCTCTCTTCTAGTATAAAAAAAAAAAAGACTAAAAAAGACAATCTAAATTTGACATTGTTGGGCTTAAAAGTGATCGTCATCGTCTTTCATTTACCAGTGAGTCTTCGAAGAAATTGTCTACTTTTATCATAAAAGTAGATGAATTCATGTTGGCCCAATAAAGAGATTGTCTACTGCTATCTTGCATGAAGCTTGTCTACTTTTATCATACAAGTAGACGGTCTCTTTTAAAAATTTCTGTTTAAACCAACACAGTGACTACTTGAAGTCCGTCTAATTTTAAATCAAATTTAAACAGTCTCATACAAGACTTTTTGCACTATAAATTGGAGCAAATAACAAATGAGAACCGGTGAACTAAAGTTAGTAAATATTAAATAAAATGAACTATATAATGAGTTATTGTGGACATTATTTATCAGCATTATTATGCATATAGAATAACCACTTTAAACTAAAAAAATTACCAATATATTACAGTTATATTTAATTTAGAAATAAACAATTTCTTACTAGACTTTATTGAGGCATAACGAGGAAGGTAGCTCGCCTATTCTTCAACAATAAAGGAGGTTATATTGTTAATTTTTTTGTTAGAGGATGTGGGAAGGAAGGAAATAATGGATGTACTTGGATATGCATAACAACTCGAGGTCTTGGTTTTGGTCTTAATCTTTATTTTAATTTTAAATTTTCTTATAGGTGTACTCTTTAAGTATTACTAGCTAGTACTAATAAAGATTTAGTGGGTGACTCATTATAAGAAGACTGTCTATTACAGCACTGTGTTCTTTCAAAAAAAGAAAAATTACAGTACTTTCTAGCTAGTTGTTCTCTACGATCTTTGTTTTGCTTTTTGTGGGAGGATGCTTTTATTTTGGCTTAATTAGGTTGGAGAATAATGAAAATTAAATGGCCGCCTAGTATATTGAAATCCAAACGCGTGAATTTGATTGAGACATTGAGTTCTTTTGTTGTCAATGCAGTCACTCTCACAGTCTCACTTACATTACATAGTTTAATTTGGTTCATCTGTTCTCACTTTGCAGAGGCAAGCTCATCGATTCATTATATATGCGAAAGTGATCGAGTTGATCGATCATCACACAGATTATTGCAGACAAATATATAGACAATCGATGTCCTTTAACGGCAATTTGGCATATGCTCTTAACTACATATGCATGGCTTACTTCACAAATTCTCTAATTATAAGCTGCTTCAAAGCATGGCCCATACATACACTGCTTTCACTGGTGCTTGCGTACGCAAATGCCACTATATCTCAATATTTTCATCCATACAGCTAGATCCGACGACTGTGTGTAGCAATTTGGGCAGGCCACTCCCTCAGCTCGTTCATTTATAAAGCCGAAAGTTATATCAGATTGCTTAAAACAATCACCTCATATATTCAATGGTGTCATCATTAACTATGTCAGCAAGAGATTCTAATAATTCTCAGTTATTTCATCGATCTTTTTCTCGTAAGAAATGGAAGATGATATGGTCGTCATTTGTTTTGCTACTTAATGACATGTACTGACCAACTGCCGCCAGCTACATATTGCTTCCTATAATCTGCCAGTATATATAACACTCTTACTACTACCAATTAGTGCCACACTGCCAAATGCTAATCCTTGCAAAAAACAGAAGGCGCCTATACGTATAAAGAAGCCAGAATTGAACACAAAACTCGACCATTTCACCAGGCCAGACGGCTAACTTCTACCATCCCATGTCAATATATTTGTCACACTCACACATGATATTGTTAATAATTTTCCTACTAGTCCTTCCACGCACAATATCTGCTGGAGGGGGATCATGGCAGCTCCTACAAAAAAGTATAGGCATTTCAGCCATGCACATGCAACTCCTAAGTAACGATCGCGTAATCATCTTTGACAGGACCAATTCCGGCCCCTCGAACCTCTCCCTCCCCGAAGGCCAATGTCGCCTCTATCCTAACGAGAGTAAGCTCGACTGCACTGCCCACTCTGCCGAGTACAACACCCTAACCAACTCATTTCGCCCACTCAACCTCTTAACTGACAGTTGGTGCTCCTCGGGCTCTGTCCTCTCCGATGGCCGCCTCGCTCAGACCGGTGGTTTCAATGCTGGAGCGCGAGTTGTCCGAACCTTCCAACCTGCTGACTGTCCTGCCTGCGACTGGAAGGAAATCCCCGACGGCCTCATTGAATATCGGTGGTACGCCACTAATACCATCCTGCCTGATGGTAGGACGATCATTCTTGGTGGTCAGGAAACTTACAACTATGAATTTTATCCTAAAACACCCTCTACTTCTAAACTCATATCATTCCCTTTCTTGGTTGAGGTTAATGATACTCAAGGGCAGAATAATATGTACCCTTTTGTCTTCCTTAACGTGGATGGTAACATCTTTGTCTTCGCTAATAACCGTGCCATTTTATTTGATCATAACAATAATGTGGTTGTTAGAAGATACCCAACTATCCCCGGAGGCGACCCGCGAAACTATCCTAGTATAGGGTCAGCTGTTCTTCTACCTTTTAAGAATTTGGAGTTAGGGGCTATGGTTGAAGTTGAGGTCCTAGTATGTGGAGGTGCTCCTACGGGGTCTTTCTTTAGGGCTCGCAACGGACAATTTTTGCCTGCTCTCAATACATGTGCCCGGATGAAGATTAATGACCCGAATCCTACATGGGTCATGGAGACTATGCCCATGGCAAGGACTATGGGTGACATGGTTGTCCTTCCTAATGGAGACGTACTAATAATCAATGGAGCCAGGTCGGGTACTGCAGCATGGGAATTGGGTCGAGACCCGGTACTTAGCCCTGTTGTTTACCACCCGGACAATGTTCTTGGGTCGAGATTCGAGACCATGAAGCCAACCACAATTCCAAGGATGTACCACTCTAGTGCAGTTCTGTTAAGGGATGGGAGAGTGTTAGTGGGTGGAAGTAACCCTCATGAAAACTATACCTTTACCAATGTATTGTTCCCCACGGAGCTTAGCTTGGAGGCTTACTTGCCCCCGTATTTGGATCCAACTCAAGCCGAGCTCCGCCCGAATATTACCTCTCCTGGTTCCGGTACTAGGGTCAAATATGGGCAAGTTCTTGAGATTGAGTTCTCCGTAACAAGGTTTGTTGAACCCGCGGCTTCGATTAAAGTTACCATGATTAGACCACCTTTTAGTACACATTCTTTCTCTATGAGCCAGAGAATACTTGTGTTAACCAACATCAAGCCTGTAAAGAGAAATGGCCAACTTCCAGTTCCATCCCACATCAAGGTCATGACACCAGGGTCCGCCAACATTGCCCCACCTGGGTTCTATATGTTGTTTGTAGTGCATCAGAATATTCCTAGTCAAGGGATGTGGATTAAATTGGAGTGAGTGTGTATGACGTATATATCTATCTTAATAATAATAACTCTTGCATGAAAAAGGTTAGATCGATGTAGTGGTGCAGATTTTAGCACAAAGGCTGTATAATCAATATGATGACATTTGTGATAATTTCTTATAGGCCACGAAGCACTTGCTTGAAGTCAAGAGATGTGTGTACTTTACTCCTATGTATTGTGGTTTAAGCTAAAGTTCAATTTTTATGTGTCACTGATCACATACTCCACCTATGTGTGCAAACACAAAGCTTTGATGAACAGAAGTTCTAGTAAAAACTTGGACAATCTTTCATAGATACATTGTGATTGAAATTAATCTAAGTACAATGAGTATCAATGGTAGTTAACGCTTATTTGATACGTAGTACTTTTCATTTTACGGAAAAAATTATGCTTTAATCAACCAGTAAAGATCATTCATTTCATTTCTTGTTTCATCCACTGTCTCATCACCTTCTAACAGTTGACACATCAATTTCTAATATTTGCCAAATCTGGAGCATCGTATCCATAGGGATAGTGTCTAGACATTGTATGCATCATGCTATTTCAATAGTAAAAATTATTTGTCTTATCGAACGAACTATGTTATCGCCACCCATCAACAATTCTTTATCGCATTTGTTATGTCATCTACTATCTTATCGCCTTTCAATATCAATACATCAACCCCTAATACAAGTTAAAATCATACTACTAATTAGTGATGTCTTACCATCGAAGGTAAAGTGAGAAAAAAAAAAAAACAAGGCGAAGTTGATATAAGCGAGCTCAATTGATTGTGAACCAATAATTTTTTAGTGGTAATTGCTTATCACAAATTATTAGAAGAAACGGTCGACTTTTATGATAAAAGTAGACCAACTCTTTACAAGTTAAAGTTTCTCAAGCTCCCTACTACAAGCCCAATTTGAGTGTTGTTTTATATGTCTTTATTGGGCCAGCATGACTTGGTCTACTTTTATAATTAAAATAGACGGTCTCTTACAAGACTAGCTAATTTCTTATAGACCACGAAGCAAAGCATGTACAGTAGTTTCAATTTCAAGTTTCAAGTTCCGAGTATAGCTTAAAAATGGGCCTGAGGCTGAAACACTGACAGAATAAGCCAGTGGTCCGGCCACTACCCAGTAAGTCCAGATGATAGGTAAGCAATAAATCCAAAATCCAAAATTTGAATCCAAACAGTTGAATTGAAATGAAAGACACAAACACATTTTTTGTTTTTTGTTTTTTGTTTTTTGAAAGGACACATACACAAGTTGGCAACACAGGAAAGAAAAGAAAAACCTGGGAAGTAGAGAAGAGTTTGGTTGGTTGGTGGGGTCCATCCCATAAAACCATAAAAAAACATTAATATAAGCAAAAGATTAATCTTTATCTAGTCCTGTTCCCAGAAATGGTTACCTGTTCACTGTCCTTTTATCCTAATCTAACCATCTATCTCACCAAATATTGAAATAGTATATCAGTATATATCAGCATCTGTTGCTTAAATTAAAATCCAAACAATCCCTCCTAATTTAAACTAACTTAATTTCTGTCTCCAAAAATAAAAAAGAAACAAGAAAACACAAGTCTCCCGATCTCTCTCTCTCTCCTCTGTCTTCAATGCTCCCTTGTTCACTTCTTGTTACTCATTCAAACTCCCTTACCTTACCTCCTCCCATTACCAACTAACTATATATTACTCCCAGCTTACTTTATCTGCTGACTCATTTTCATATCCCTTAACCCAAAGTTTCCATATTAGATCTCAAGGGAATATTATCCGGGGTTGGGTTGTTATTATTTCTGTGGGTCCGGTTGTATTTCGATGAATCGGAGTTTTAGGGGGACGGAGTCGCTAATGCCGTCGATAAGGCCGAGGGTGCCGCAGCTGAAAAGTATGCATTCTTCCACCAAGAGGGACAAGGAGGATGACCTGGCGTTATTCCTCGAAATGCGGAAACGTGACACCCACAAGTCCGATCTTCTTCTGCTTAATGACCCCGATGACCTCGATGACTCCCTTGGTATTCTTTTTACTTGGGTTGACTTGGGTTGTTGTTATTATTATTGCGCTATTATTAATAAACGAGGAAATATTTACAAGAAGTTAGAGGGGAGCCGAGACACAATCTGGGGCCCTGTAGCTCTAGCAATAGCAAAGCTGATCCTAGTAAAAATGTTGTTGTTGTTATTAGTGTTGTTGTTGTTGTTGTTTTGGGTGCACTGGAGGAGCATGGTAGGAGATATGAGGATTCGAACTCGGGGTAACTACCAAGCGGGGTTGAACTCCCAACCATTGGGACGACCTTGCTCCTCTTCATTATTATTATTATTGAAGATTAAAGATTAAAGACTTTGTTTTTTGATTTTTTTTATATAGTTTAGTGTAGCTGATTTTTCGATATAATGTTGACTATTTTAATGTTAGGAGCTTATAATGGATTCTTTTTGTTGTACTCTTGAGTTATTCATTGTTTCCTTTTGCATTTATTAAGCTTCAACCCCGCTTGGTTGGGCTTCAATTGATTAAGTCATGGTAATGTGGAGTTATTGATGGTGGAAAAACATTTATATGTTTCACTTAATTAGGTGATTTCGTTATAATGTTGAGTTATTGACCTTTTTTTGGTTTCATTTAGTGAACTATTATTTATGAATTGATTATAATGTCGATTAATTGATTGTGGAAGAACATTTATATGTTGCACTTAAATGGGTGATCTTTTTATAATGTTGAGTTATTGGCCATTTTTTTGGTTTCATTTGAGCTTAATTTAATGAAGTGAAAGTAATGGGGAGTGATTGATTGTGGAAATGATATGTTTGTAGTGACGCAACCGGGAAGTGCGCCACTTTTCAATATTCCGACAGCCACTCCGGCTAGGAAAGGTCCAGAGGATTTTCTAAACTCCGATGGTGATAAGAATGATTATGACTGGTAATTCCACTATTATTTCTACCGAAGTTTTCATCTTTTGATTATTTAAGTTGGTTTTGGAGAATGCATTTTCCAAAGCCTTATTCAGTGATTCTAGGTTAGATTTTAATGTGATTGTTTGCACGGCTCGACGGGTGGGATAACTTTTGCTTGTAGGCGAATACTTGCTAGCATTAATTAGTTCCGTTTGAGATGGAAATATAGAAATGAGAAAGGGAAACCTCTATCCTTCAACTGAACATGCTAATAATCTTGTTTGTAGTTTGTTGGCCGATGCACCTTTCGATATCTTGGGAAATTTGAAATGTAATGAAGCACGGATTTGGGTTAGACTAGAGTATAAAGTGAGGGGAAGTGTGCTAGGTGTAATCTACGGGGGATGTCACTGGTGACTTGAGGATGCTTAACTTTTCAGCACAGCACAAAACAATGCTCCTTGGATTGTCATTCACGATAGATTGAAGATGTATTGTCCTTATATTATTATGTCAGTGTTTATTACGCTAATACATGCACAAGAAATGGCACTCTTAATCTCCGTTTAAAGAGTGATGGTTCTGGGGGATCTGCCATGGGATTGTTGGAAAATATTGGCGGAATAAAAGAAAGGCCTGAATTTGCGATCTGAGTCTAGCATTAATCGAACATCAAGAGGAATCGTTTACTGGTAAAAGAGATGCCTATAAATCTCTATTGGAGGACGGCTATATACATACTTAATCCTCATGTCACCTTATAAAAAGGAAAAGTATCCTTCCTTCATTTGATCGATATTTGGCCAGCAACTTCAATGTGAGTAAGTTGAGATATCAATGACATTTATATCTGTTTGTAGGACAAAACAGGAAATATTTTTTCATTTTGTTGATTGATTACCTAAAAACTTATTGAGCCTTACTGCTTCTTATTTTTCACTCTCTGTGGACGAAAAGCATTTATCACATCTAGATGTCATCTAATGGGTGTTAGGACCTGCGAGTTGAAAGAGTAAGAGTAGTTCTGTGAAAGATATTAGTGTGTTGAGTCAGACACTACCTTAAGTTTACCAAACGCTGTAAACGACTACATCACAAAGAAAATGTTTGTCTTTTGCTACCCTTTTAAGCAACTTTTCATTATGAAAGACTACCAAATAACATAAACAATAAAACAATTAGGTTAGTTATGATTTCCGTCCAAGTTTAGCACATATGCTTTTTTTACTTCCCCAAGGGTCATTTCGATTTTCATTGCCATTACTCCAATTCCAACCCCTTCTATTTACTCTTGTGAAATCCTAATTTAAAATTGGTTTGATGTACTAAATCCTAATTAAAAATTCATTTGATGTAGTATATCCTGATACAATTCTTCTAATGTAGGTTGCACTTGTAATATAAAGTTGCTTTGATGCTGCTGCTTTTATTTTGTGTTGCTACATTGTTGTGGATAATGACTTATCAAATTATTATTGGGGTTAATTAATTGAGCAAATTGTGAACTTCTATTGTGTAATTGATTATTTAGGGTAATTGATTTGTTGTAGAAGGTGATAATGCAAGGGTGACAGGGAGAAAAAATGGAAGTAAAAATGAGTGAATATGGAAAGGTGGGCTTTTGAGGAAGTTAAAAAGAGCACACTTGCAATGCAAATTACTTAATTTGGACGGAACTTATAACTTAGCTAGCGCCAGTTGGTAGTTAGTAGTTCTTCACAATGGAAAACTGCTTGAAGGGTAGAGAAGGGCAAATATTTTTAAATTAAGGTAATGGTTTACAAATTTTGGTAAACTTAAGGTAGTGTACTACTAAAAACACAGGATATTATTATATTTCGCAGCAGAATCCAAATTAGAGCCTCTTTGCGAGTTAGGAGTACAATTGCATGCATCTAAACCTCCAAGACCTTTCATGAGTGGGATTTTGACTGGGTTGTTGTCGTTTGTTGTAGAATCTAAATTCCAAAAAATTCTGCCATTTTTGTACAGTTCCTGTTGTGTGGTTGGTTTCTTTGTAGATCACTTCAATTGCTAAAGCCTGTCCCAGATTAACATGAAGCTGTATAAACCATGCGTCCATGCCATGTATTTGACATTACCTGGCATTTGCTGCAGCATAGTTCTTATATAAGTGACTAAATCTAAATTTCGGATTGAGGCATTTATTGTCGAGCTCCAATCCTCTTTTTTCGACTTTGTTTTATCCACTTGACCTTGTACTGTTTGGGTTGTCGTATGTCTAAGTAGATGTCTTATGTTTTGTAGTCTTATGCTGAGAAGAGACTTCTCATTTCATATAGGTTCAATGGCAATTTGGTGAAAAATTTAGCTTCTTTGCACGCATTAAGTGGAATGGTGTAAGTGCTGGTCTGCTGGCTCTAGCTGATGTCAAATGAAAGAATCTTTTAGGAAGCGTTGTTGACAAATGTTTTCATTTTGTTGCCTTGATCGATGGGGGGAAGGGTGGGAGGGAATGAATAAGGGAAACTGGGAGCAGAGGTCTCAAAGCTTCAACATTTGGCTACAACTTCTACCATACTGTTGCAACATCTGGGAGATTTTTAGTTTATTTATTTCATAATTTCTCTAACTGTTATGAATGGACCTGGTGTGGTATTTTATGTGATGGTGGTCCCAGAATTAGCTCTTCTAGAGGCTTGTGGAGAGCTGTAATAGCGTGTGTGCTTTGCCTTTGAAGTTTAATGGGAAGATGTACGCGTCTTAGGTCTTTGATCAGTTTTAAACTAGCTTCTTTTGACCGAAGTGGAGCATTTGAAACATACACCTGTAAATTCGTAACGGTGGAATTCTGATTGACTGATTAAGGTGACAAAATTGCATTTTTTCCATTTGCCTTTCCGTGGCTGTCTGTATGTGTGCATTTTTAGTTTGCTTTTGTTGACTGGAACTGCAGGATAATGTTTTCACTGCTGCTTAGAAACGTTCTGTCTTCTGTTTCAGGCTTTTGACTCCACCTGGTACACCTCTCTTCCCTTCATTGGAGATGGATTCAAGGAAAGCCTACATGGAAGAGACAGAAGCTACAAAACCACAACCAACTGCACTGAGATCACGAGTAAGAGAACTGATTTCATATGCTGCATTAGCAAGACTAAATCCAGAATTTCGGACTTGTTATCTATTCTGATTTATTGAGTCAGCTACTTGTGCAAATAAGCTTAGACCTAGGTCTTTGGAGGGAAACCGACGATCTTCTGTCAGTAATTATGATGGTATTTACCAGATAATCCTAAACCACATGTAAAGGGAGTTCTTCTGCCTCCTGGCATTTTACAATCTTATATCAAGAACCATAAGAATGTTGATGGTCTGTGCTTCTGTTTTTCTCCTAACTAAGTCTTGTGGGTTTGGGAAGTTGGGGGGCTTGGAGGTTCAGTTTTACATGATATAAAAGTTGGTGGGATAAAAGAGTTTTGTATCTGCGCAGCCTGAATCCCACCATTGTGTCTAAAATGAAAGAAGATGGTAGTCTCTCCTTGCCAAATACTCCATAAGTTTATTATTACTTAGTAATGGCCCAAAACTGTTGTTTTGCTTCATATTGTGATGAAGGAGAGCTGATGTTTTTACTAGTTCTCTCTCTGGAGTTGCTAATTGCTTTCGTTACTCGGGAGGAGAAGGGGGTAGATATATTGTTAACTACGGAGTACTTGGTTTTGTGAAAAACTTTCAATAATATTTTGTTTTTGCTTGTCTTTTTTTTGGGAAGGGGGGGGGGGGGGATCACTGTCAGACTTCTATTTTGTCCCCTTTTGTGGGTGGCTTAGTACGGACTCTAGTTTTCCTCCTGGTGCTAATCATTGTGCAGGCCACAAAATTTTAGCATATGAATGTATACTGAGATTCAGAAGTCCATAGCTGCATGTTGCATTCCCGCAGATATCAGTTTGCATTCAAGCATCTTATTGTTGTCTTGAATTTTGTATGTTAAAGCTGAGACGGAGAACCAGATGACAAGATCCTGTTTTGTTGTCATTTGATTTGTGGTAATAATTCCTCTTTTTTATTGTGATGTAGTTGGCAAATTCTCAGACAGAGACTACAGTGAGAAGTAACTTGATACCGAGGCAGCCGACTGCATCCAGTGGGCTGAGCTCTTCAGTTTCAGGAATGCGGAGGCCTTCTTCATCAGGTGGTCCAGGGTCAAGACCTCCTTCATCAGGTGGTCCGGGCTCAAGACCTGTGACACCAGGAGGTGGATCAAGACCTGCAACCCCAACTGGTCGGCCTACAGTAACATCTTCCAGATCTTCAAGACCTTCTACACCGACTTCAAGGCCCACATTATCTTCGGCCAAGTCAACAGTTCACTCCTCGTCACCCAAGCCCACTGGTTCTTTGATGTCAACACGGTCTGGAGGATCCATGGCATCTTCCAAGCCTGCCGGTCCATCGAGGTCCTCAACCCCAACGAGGCCCACTGCAAGACCTTCAGCCCCATCAACTGGGCCGTCAAGATCTTCCACTCCTTCTAGGCCTACCGCTAGATCATCAACACCAACAAGATCCACTGCAAGATCTTCGACTCCAACAGCCAGGCCTGTTGCTCCTACATCCCGTCCCACTTCTAGGGCATCAACTCCTACTCGCCGACCATCAACGCCTTCAAGTTTGTCTAGTGCTACTGCATCTCTCAACAAGTCATCTTCCTCAATCAGTAGCAGGTCAGGGGCTGCACCGTCTAAGAATCCTGGACCGTCACGTGGTGCATCACCAACGGTCAGATCGAGGCCATGGAACCCATCTGAGATGCCTGGGTTCTCTTTAGATGCTCCACCAAATCTGAGGACCACCCTTCCTGATAGACCCCTTTCAGCTACGAGGGGTAGGCCTGCAGCCCCCTCTGCCCGCTCTGCTTCTGTTGAGCCTCCCAGTAACGGAAGACCAAGACGCCAGTCATGTTCTCCTTCTAGAGGTCGAGCCCCGAATGGTCATGCTAGTGGTAGTTCTGTGCCTGCAGTGAGTCGAGCGCATTCCAAAGTCAATGATGACATAAGTCCTGTAGTCATAGGAACGAAGATGGTTGAGAGGGTGGTTCATATGCGGAAATTAGCACCCCCAAGACAGGATAGCAAACATTCTCCTAGCTTATCAGGAAAGTCAGCTTCATCACCAGATAGCTCTGGCTTTGGTAGGACGCTCTCCAAAAAGTCTCTGGATATGGCTATACGGCATATGGTACGTGTATAAAAAAAATCTATCTGACTTTTCTTTTGACTTTTTGCTTTTAGAACTGTTTAATATGAAGTCAAAATTTCCCCGATCACATATCATCCTTTGTATCTAATCATTGTTTTGTTACACGTATCCATTGACATAAATATCTTGTCATCTAACGTTTGCATTTGGTATGTAAACAAGTCACTGATGTTCACTTTTTCTTTGTGATGTAGGATATAAGGAGAAGTATCCCTGGTAACCTACGTCCTTTGATGACAAAAATTCCAGCATCCTCCATGTACAGCGTGAGGTCAGGGCCTGCAGGGAGCAGGACAGCTAGTGTTTCTGATTCCCCGCTCGCTACAAGCAGCAATGCTAGTTCGGAGCAGAGTGTTAATAACCATCTTGTTGCCGTGGATGGGCATGGCAGTGAATTGGAAGATGATTTCACCAGTGAACGAGGGGGTCATGCTTCACCTACCAGCGTGTATGGTAGGTGACAGTGCTGTCCTTCAAGCTTCATATTTGTCTGCAGAGTTTCGCTTCTGTCCAAAATCTCAAGAAATTGGAAACAAAGTGGTTTGTTGAGGGAGTTGTAGGCTGTTATGATGTCTGTAAATTTATCAAACATCTTGGAAAAAGTCTATAAGGTAACAGCCATTGAACTATTAGAAGTATTAGATGAACTATCTATGTGGCCTAATATTAGAGACCTTGTCAACTACTAATACTCCAACATTATGCTAACTATGAGGTTCCTTGATTTTACCAAAAAAAAACTATTGAGGCTCGTCAAATCTTTGCTAATTTATTGTGGTCTTTAGAAGCTTGAAGACTGAGATTTGCTATAATAAACGAGTCAACCTATTAATGGCTTCATTGATTGATCTTTGTAATCAACAATATATTGGCAAAACAAGATGGTCCAAATCGTATTCCTCGCGTCTTTGCATGCCATATGCTAAAACTATGCACCAATATACTATAGGAGCATGCTTAGTCACTCTCGGGACATTTTAAGGAAAATTAAAAATCGGCCTAGAAAACCGGTTTTTGTGGACTATAACCCACCCCCAAAATGGATTTGGGCGAAAAATGGCGGGAGGCATCCTATACACATATAATGGTTAATGGAACAAGAATATTTGCAAAACGTAGCTTAGGAATTACCCAAACCATCGATGCACATGCTCGAATTCAGCGCTAAACATATTGAAAACATATCAAGATGAAGAAATGACATTGCCATATACTCTAATTATGCACCAATTTACCCTAGGAGCATGCTTGGTCACTTTTGGAACATTTCCCAGAAAACCAAAAATTGAATCAAAAAGTCGGTTTTGATGACTATAACCCACGAAAAAAAACTCGTTTTGGCCCCGAAATAGAATTGGATGAAAATTGGCGGTAGGCATCCTAGACACATATAACGGTTCATGGAACAAGAATATTGGCAAAAAGTAGCGTAAATATAGCCCAAACTATCGTTTTTGTCTATTATGCACATGCTCGAATCGAGCGCTTAACATATTGTAAAACTATCAAGACGACAGAATGACATTGCCATATGCTACAATTATGCACCAATATACCCTAAGAGCATTCTTCGTCATTTTCGGGACATTTCACGGATAATCAAAAATCGACCAAAAAAGCCGTTTTTTTGTGGACAATAACACACGAAAAAACCTCGTTTTGGCTATGAAATGGAATTGGATGAAAATTGGCGATAGGCATCCTAGAAAAATATAACGGTTAATGGATAAAGAATATTGGCAAAAAGTAGTCTAGACATTGCCCAAACCATCGGATTTGTATATTAAGCACATGCTCGAATACAGCGCTTAACATATTGTAAAACTATCAAGATTGAGGAATGACATTGCCATATGCTACCATTATGCAACAATATACCCTAGTAGCTTGCTTCGTTACTTTCGGGACATATCCCGGAAAACCAAAATCTGACCCAAAAGCCGGTTTTGTGGACTATAACACACGAAAAAACCTCGTTTCGGCCCCGAAATAGAATTGAACGAAAATTGGCGAGAGACATCCTAGGAAGGTATAATGATTAATGAAACAAGTAAGCTCGCAAAAGGAAGCCTAGCCATAGCCCAAATTATCGGTTTTGTCTAATATGCACATGCTCGAATCGAGCACTAAACACATCGTAAAACTATCAAGAGGACGGAATGACATCGCCATATGATACAATTATACACGAATATGCCATAGGAGTGTATTGCAGCATAATCGGAGCATATGGCAATGCCATTTCTTCGTCTTGATAGATTTACAGTGTGTTTATCGCTCGATTCGAGCATGAGAGTAATGGACAAAGTCGATTGTTCGGGCTACGCCTAAGGTACGTTTTGTCAATTTTTTTGTTCCATCCTTCATTATATGTGTCTAGAATGCCTCCAACCAATTTTCGTCCGATTTCATTTCGGGACCGAAATGAGGTTTTTTCGTGGATAATAGTCCACAAAAACCGGCTTTTTGGGTCGATTTTTGATTTTCCGGGAAAATATCCGAAAGTGACCTAGCAAGATCCTATGGTGTATTGGAGCATAATCAGAGCACATGGCAATGTCATTCCTTCGTCTAGACAGATTTACGGTGTGTTTATCGCTCGATTCGAGCATGTGAGTAATGGACAAAATCGATTGTTTGGGCTACGCCTACGCTATGTTTTGTCAATTTTATGTTCCATTCCTCATTATATGTGTCTAGTATGCCTCCAGCCATTTTTCGTCCGATTCCATTTCGGGACCGAAATGAGGTTTTTTCGTGGATAGTCCACAAAAACCGGCTTTTTGGGTCGATTTTTGATTTTCCGGAAAAATTCCCGAAAGTGACCTAGCATGCACCTAGGGTGTAATAAAGCA